>JAODUO010001441.1:0-95133 GCA_025642075.2 Ridgeia piscesae | reverse complement strand
ACCCTCCTTACTACCTCCATGTCTCCCACCCTTCCTTACTACCTCCATGTCTCCCACCCCTCCCTTACTACCTCCATGTCTCCCACCCCTCCCTTACTACCTCCATGTCTCCCACCCTCCCTTACTACCTCCATGTCTCCCACCCTCTCCTTACTACCTCCATGTCTCCCACCCTCCCTTACTACTCTCCATGTCTCCCACCCCTCCCTTACTACCTCCATGTCTCCCACCCTCCCTTACTACCTCCATGTCTCCCACCCCTCCCTTACTACCTCCATGTCTCCACCCCTCCCTTATTACCTCCATGTCTCCCACCTCCCTTACTACTCATGTCTCCCACCTCTTACTACACTCCATGTCTCCCACCCCTCCCTTACTACCTCTGTCTCCCACCCTCCTTACTACACTCAGTCTACCTGTGGTACTACCTCCATGTCAAGTGCCATCACACATTGTCACTGTGACAATGCTATTGGATTACATATTGTGACAGCACTGTGGTACTACACTGACAGCACTGTGGTACTACACTGACAGCACTGTGGTACTACACTGACAGCACTGTGGTACTACACTGACAGCACTGTGGTACTACACTGACAGCACTGTGGTACTACACTGACAGCACTGTGGTACTACACTGACAGCACTGTGCTAGCACACTGTGTCAGCACTGTGCTAGCACACTGTGACATCACATACTGTGTCATCAGAAACTCTTGACTGCACCTGGACCACACCCGACCACACCTGGATACACCCTTCTGTACTCGATAAAGAATCATAGCATTTGAAAAAAATGCCACTGCAGAATGGTGACAAGACTCTAGTGAAACTGTCATCAAATCCAAGTCATTACTTTGCACTGGTCCGACTGACTGCGTGACTGCCTTATCACATTACTTTCAGGGAGAACAAATAATAACGTACTGTTGTCGTCATTGCTGGAAAAAAGAGCACTAGAAACTGGAAGACCTTTAAGGCGTGGTCATACAGGGATGGATGAGCTAATAAACACTGTCTGACAGATGTCACAGGTGTCACAGCGGGATGAGTGTCCCCGTAAATAGCAGATGCCTGTATGAGTGAACCACATCACACCCGTACTTGAGCATGCTGCGTGTGTTGTGCCTTGCAGAGACACTGTCTGCGAGCCGTGCCGGTGACAGAGTGCCGCTACCACTGGAAGGACAAGACAGTACAAGTTCTGGGTCTACGGCATCGAGAAGACAGTGTATGCCCCAGACTACCCCCACAAGTACTGCTGGGGCTGCGTCATCTTATAGCAACTGTGGCCTTTCCACTGTCAATTGGCATTGGCGGACCCTGTTATGTCCAGAGTTTGTCTCTCTGCTATTTTTGAGGGGTCTGTTTTAGAAAGGTATTTTAGATCGCAAAATATTATTTTTATTGTATAGTGGAAAATATCTAATTGTGGGGTTGTAAAAACGTATTTTGCAGAATCGTTCCTCTCTGTTGAGCAGAGAACTAGTTAATAATAATTTGCCACTTAAACTGTACAGATAGCAGAGGAATGGGACAGTGCATAATGGGTCTCCCTGTAATATAGTATAATTATATCTTTTTGTTATATACCACTGACTTGTATAATTTTAGTTGTGGTTTATTTATCTATAATAACAGAAATGCATATGTTGAAATACCTCCAATGTTATGTTTGTGATGCTTAATTAATCAAATTCATTATGCTTGTCTAACTGTGATGTCATAATGATGTTTTTGGAGGGAAACCATCACACCAGAAAGATGTTGTTTAAAGACCTGTTATATAATTATATTTGTTGGTGTTCATTCTTGATGATGTAGTTGGAAGTTAATAAAAAAAATTAACAAACAAAACTTACTTTACAAGTTTGATACTACACACTGTTAAAGATGAGCATCTTAGCAGAACGGACTACATTAGGGTTTTGTGAATATACATGTATACGATAATTCAATTTTTTTAATTGTACATGATTGACCCAACTTACCAATTATGAAAGAAATTATTTCAATATATAATTATAATATATGTATATGTAAATAATTATATGTATAATTATATACATATATATAATTATTATTATATCTAATTATATACATACATGTATATTTAAATTTATATGCATTTGTTTTATTTCTAAATATCACAATTTTCATACCTCCAGCAGGACTTTTCTGTTGCTGTTAAAGATCTACTCTTATCAAGATATGTGTGGATTTCAATTAATGTTGTTATATTGGCATTTACAGTTCAATCAAATTGTAAAGATGCTGCCTAGAATATATCATTATTAAATCAATGTTTTTTATTAATAGATTGATTCTGGTGACGCTACAAGTGTCAGCATAAGACAAGACTAATACTATCATATGGAGACCGTCCAACTTAATACAGTCCCTAGCTGTAGTGTGCTAAATGTTGATGCTTTATTCAACCCAGTAGGGTAGACTCACGACAGTTGGAGCAGTCTGTTTGAGCTGAGAGGACAATATGGGGTGGGGTTGTCATTGGTCACCTCGCCCTGTTTAGTGGGGCGTGTAACCGGGAGATTAATTAGGTTTTTTTATCAGAAGGTTTAATTCAGGTATGAAGAATGGGGTGGGGTATTGTGGTTGTTTGTGAGGGGGAGGGGTGTTATTGTGCTGTGGGGGCAAGGGTGGGTGTTATTCTGAATTGCCAGTGTTGCGTCCGAGACATTGTATTCATCTGTTGGATTTCTTTCTTTTTGTTCATAGAGGCCACAGACTTTTCATATAAAGGCCATTTATTTAGAGTTTGGTAGAAGTCTTATTCAATTTTAATAAAGATGCAAAATGTTGAAATTTTCTAGTTCTGTCACACAATTAAAAACTTGCGGCTTTCAACTTAGATAAAGTATTCTTGATTCTAGGCAGATCCGAGATAAGAACTAACAAGTTTCGTTTTGTGTAATCAAACAACATTTTTTGTAGTCTGGTATGTGGCACCTGTTGGCTGGAATAAGAACACTGCAGACCGCTTGACCAATGCAAGATGTTTCACAAATTTAAAAGAAATTATTTCAAGTAAATATAAGTATCTGTATGTTAACAAAATGTGGTATGTCTGTGTTTTGCTACAGTAATTATTCCTGTTGACAGTGTACACATATATGTGACACTGAAGGTTGACACTGTTCTAACTGGTGCTGTTGGTATTGACTGGGCATGTAGAAATAAACAGAATATTATTTATTTCAACATAATGTACATTGTTTTGATTAAACATATATTTACTGTAGCTACAGTTTGCCTATACCATTGTTGTGGGTTTATTTGCTTAGACGAATCCACGTTATGATCACAAACAGGGGTAGTCATAATATCAACCCACTGGTCTTGCGACTACCCGTAGTCTTGATATGTAACTTATCTCTTATGCAAATTCGTCTGTAGACTTGCTGTGTTTCTTAAACATAATTTTTTATATTTAATAAACAAGTAAACAACAATTTCATAACTGATGACACAACATAATTAGTTTGGTGAAACAAGTGGGAAATTGCTACCCCCCCCCCCCAAGGGACAAGTGTCAGCCAAAGGTTACATGTCCCCAGCCATTTCCACTCGCTTCAGGTGAGGAGGCAAGCATTTAGTTCGATCCCAGATTTTTATTAAACAACCTCCAAACCATGCTTCATCGATGTTATCATTCTGCAAGCATATGGTTTTTGGACGGGGGCAAATATATAATTATTCGGATTGTTAAAAAATCCTGTATTGTGTAACTTTGATCTATTCTACAACTTCTTTGCTTCAATAGTGATTTTAATTAACTACATCATTCTGTGAAATAAAATTGGGCCATTATCTCTTAATGAATATCAACCTTACAGTAGAGCATGAAATGACATGATATTCAAGTTGAAATAGTGTAGGTAAGCGTACAAGTGTCATCTTCAGTTACATACTGAGTGATTTAAAATTACATGAAACATGGTTTAATGAGACACCTTTGAGCAGCCTGAAGACTAGAATTCTGGTAAATATCATTTTACAATAAAGTGATCACCAGTAAGTTAATTATTAACAATAGTCAACTTGACACCACAAACTATTCATTTATTCTAATCCAACCAAAGAAAATCAATTGTACCTTTAATAATTGAGTAGCTTTGAGTGGATTGGATTATAACATTAAGGCTGTCTGCATACCTTCGCTGGTAGAAGGCTGTACAGGGTTGAAGCTGGTCACCGGTAGCCCACTCTTTGTTAACACTGAGTAAGTTTTGCATAAAACAGCCACTTATTAGATAAAATAAGCCTTAACATTAAGTTCATTTTTAATAATTTATATATGTTCACCCTTTCACAAATTGCCTCTTTTATTGGCAAAATCTCGGGAATTAAGTTAGCCCATTGATGCACAAGCTGCTTCGACAAGGCACTTTTCTCTCCCTGGATGTAGGAGTGAAAGGAACCGCTCATATCCGAGTCCATCACCATTATTTTGACAGCGTGTTCCAAAAACATGGCAGTCTACCACACCCTCTCTCTCTCTCTCCTCTCCTCGTTCCCTCTCCCCTTTCCCTCTCCCTCTCCCTCTCCCTCTCCTCGCTCCCTCTCCCCTCTCCCCTCTCCCTCTCCCTCTCCCTCTCCCTCTCATCTGACTGTACAACTGAGACGCCCCCGACAAAGCACCAGGTATTGTTAGAAATGAAGATTCAAAAGAGGTAATCCTCCCCCATTTAGTCAGATTTTGTTCGTCTTTCCAAGCATTCCATAGTTCGAATGGAACCCAGTTTTTCTCATTTAACTGCCTTTTTGTGTTGTTCAGGTGGCAACGCCCATGTTTTTCGACACGCAAATGAAGTATTTCTAATGTATGTCCTAAAGGCACCGGCCGTTGAAGTCACTGAACCATATCCGTGTGCACTGGACCGTGCCTTACTGTATGAATCACTGGGCGGTGCCACAAAGCTATATTGAGAGGGCCTTGTGGGCAGGCTGCGTGGAGTGAGTACTACACAAGAGGTCTGTCTTGAGGCTGTTCTTATACAACGAACAACTGGAACTGGGGAAATGAGCTGAAGAAAAAATTAAACTGTTTCACCAAAAAAGAACTTGCTCCAAGGTGTCTGTCTCTGGTGACAGTGAGTGTCTGACTAGTTGGGAGAATCCCCGTGGACTTTATGTCTAGGACACTGAAAGTGTCTGTGTCTCATGGGTGTCTGCATTATGTCTGTGTGTATGTGTGCGTGTGTGTGCATGTATGTGCGTGTTTGTGTGTGTCTGTGTGTTTGTGTATCTTTGTGTGCATGTGTGTAATGTATGTGTGTGCATGCTTGCTTGTGTGTGTGTGTGTGTGTGTGTGCGTGCATGCGTGTATGTGTGTAGGATGTATAGCTGCATATGCAAAGCTTGGGGGCTTGTTTGTGTAACTGTGTATGTGTATTGTGCTAAGCTTATGTGCATGTGTCTGTGTGTATCTATATAAGCTTAAACTAAGTACTTGTGTATATATCTGTGCGTAGGGTAATGTTGATTAAACGTTAAACTATTGTGCCGAACTACTCAGGATTCTGATCTCAGATATAAAACAAATGAGCATGATATGCCAAACAGGTCAACACTACAGCAACAGCTGCCAAGAACTTCAGGTATAAATTTCCATAAAATAAAAACTCTCCTAGCAGTTGACTTTTACAACAAGTGCTCAGTCTATTCAAATCTATTCAAATTGGTTCTGATGTATGTCTGGTCCTCTCACAGTCCAACCAACAATTTCCAGATGGAATGTTGCATACCAAAATTATGTAACAACATTGAACAATCCATTTGATTCGCATGTAAATGTGCTTATAAAATGTTAGTGATTCTTATGTAAAAACCTTTCCTGATTTTTGTGAAAACAAACTCCCTTAATTTTTTTTTATTTGTTATCAAATGATGAATGATAATCTGGCGTAATTTAATATTGGCACCTAATAAAATGTATTCCAAATATACACCGACTGTTTGATCTTACAGACATATTGTTATTACTGACTCAGGACTATAGTCTACGTATATTAAACAGGATAAGGTGGACAGTCACTGGACACATGACAACTTGTTCATTTACTACAAACTGTAGCACACTTTAATGCTCTATTGACACATTATCACAGAAGCTTTCGTTCAATATTTACATATTTACATTGTCATTACGATTTATAGCAAGAGACTTTCAAAAGATCTCTCTAGTCAGAAACCACGCGGTAGTTTCAAATATTACAGGCATGCATTCAGCAATATATTACACCCACAGGGAATACAGCCCTGAGAAGTAGACGATGGACCCTTTCCCACAAACAGGGAAGCTGGGAGGGGCACACAACAAGGGGAGTTAACCATCCCTGGGGCAAAAACTGACGGGAGAAGACGTATCGCAGGCTCAGCTATTTTCCCACACAGAAGAAGTTCACTGTCGTCTACTAAACCAGCACCTGTTGTTTACAATATGTGGATCTTGATCGTAATAGTGTTAATAATAGAAACAAACAGGAGACAATTATGTCATTATTCTATGTTATTATGCAACGTGTTCTTCTGTCTGCAAAATCGTGAACAAGATTCTGAATGACGTCACGAGAACTGTTCACAACTGCATTATGAACAGTTCACGACATTCTACAACCCACATTGTATTATGCTTTAAATCAATCACTAAAACATGACAACGTATACAGCAAACGTCTGAAAAGCGAAGGTTTCAGGTAGCACCATTGCAACAGGACCGTTATCAAAGCACTCGGTATTCTGTACAATAACAACTATCATAAATTATGGTCAGTTTGCATAGATATGATCCCGAATTGGATACTTTGACACCGCGGAACAGTACCAATGGCAATGTAACCACAACGATGACTATTGGCTACCCCTCCACGTCCAAATGCCCTTTTATGGCTGTTCTGATGTACAAACATATTTCAGTTTAAGGGTAGTTTTATGGTTAGTATTATTGGTGTTAAGTGATATTATATTCGATTACATTCAATTAGATTGAGGGTACTTTTGACAAGACTGACATCAGGCGTTTACATGCATTTGTACGTGGAGGGGTAGCAAATAGCCACTTCCTGTAATCACTGGAGACTAGACATTTCTCAAGGAGACGACACCACCGTTTAACACAACACCCTGTTTTTGTCAGTATCGTTAGCAGTTAGCACCGTGATTGTGACGTTCTCGCCCACCAGCCATGCGCAGACTGGTTGCCAGCGTCTTCAGTTTATCGGCGTAGCCGCATCGTCTTCGCAGCAGACAAACTGTATCGATGTCATCGCTGCGTAATGTTGCAACTTCACACAGTCACAGCGGCGTCAGGAAACTATGTCCGTGGCGTCGGTGTGTATAAGTTGCGTCTTTATAACCACACACATACATCGTCCTCCTCCGCATCCGAGCAGAAATTGCATCTTCGTCAGCGTGGAGCTCTCGCGTCTGTAGCGTCCTCAGAACTGGAGCTGCCCATTCACATCACAGGTTTGCTTTTCCATCTGAAACACACGTCACGTCATCAGAACGCGGAAATGTGTAAACGGAAAAACGCGAATGGCTGCCGACATTACGTAGATATACCAGAGCAGTGTTTTTGACACGTAATGCTGGGCGCTCTGCGTAAGTTAGACGCTTACGTGGGATTAAAGTGAGATCGCAGAAGGGCGTGGGGGCAGGGAGTGAAGAGAATGTAGCACTTGTGCAGAATTCGGACACACCTCAATTGTCCCATTGTAACTGTATATTTGCCTATGTTCGATACCTCACACCAACTCTGTCCTAAACATGAGCAATCACCATTCGCAAGTATATATATGTTTCGCAAATATTGCATTTTGAGACCCAAATAGCGCTCCGATTTGTGCCAGTCGCAAGCGCAGCGGTGCATGTGTCACTGCGCCGTGCACATGGAAAGAGCGATAAACAGTTTGTTTTTTGCCAACCGCACTGTCTTTTAGGCCTCAAAAGTCTGCCAACAACGAGCTGATTATAAAACTAAAAATGTGTGTGAAATTATGTTAAATGATTGAAAAAATCGAATATCAAATGTTGGCGAAGATACAGTTATAATGGCAAAATTGAGGTGGGTCCGAATTCTACACTAGTCCTAGCATGGCTGTTGGTGGCTATCGATGTCTCGTCTATTGAGGGGGGAAAACTTACGCAATGTGACACCTACACCAGGAGGACCAAGTCCAAGGGAACACGAGTAGGCTTTTATGTCAGTTCACAATAGTTCACATGTCGTATGACACCTGGCAGTTAGGCATAGTTTAAGTTGGTTGTTTTACCAGATCCGACAATTGCCGTTGTACATTCAGTCCTTCACAATTCACAATTTTATCGATTTATGTGTTCTTCATTTTGGTTTCGTCATCTGCCGTTTAGCCAGCTCGCTCCCAACTGCACAGATGTGAGTTGTAACGAATATGTATGTCATAATCAACCCACTAATAACATACATTGGCCCGAGGTCGATTAATAATCTATAATCATCAGATTCATGGTGACAGCTGTCACGACTACTACACTGTAACTGGTAATTTGCTGGCGGCTGTATTGTCCGCATTGTTGACTTATCGGTACAGATCTTCGACATCGGGGTGCGCGCTAAGTAAGTAGGTGCGATCAACGACGCGTGTAACTGTCTTGGTGGGAACCGGTTATTTTACAAAGCCGGTGTTTATATTTCGTCAACCGTATACGTCACAGTGGCGGTGGGGTATCTACATCGGTTGTCAGTAGCGATCCCGCCGGTTGACTGATGGTAAAATATTGACTATGTGCAGAGTGTCAAATGTCACCGAATGAAATGCAGCGGTAAACGACAGTAACGTAGTACACGGGTAGGCGTCTAAAGCCAAGCTTATGGCGGTGCAGATCTTTAGCATTCAGGCTAAAGCTGTGCTTTTGTGATGTTCTTGGATGTCCAGTGTCATATTGGACTCTCGATAAGCCAAATAGCTTCCTGCCATCTAGAGTTGAATCTCTAGATCTTGTTAAATCTTGTTAAATCTTGTTAAATCTTGTTAAATCTTGTTAAATCTTGTTAAATCTTGTTAAATCTTTATATTCACGAATACGGATCAGTTGTTATGTATCTGACGATTAGTTGTAGCCGTGATTGATCACATGGATGAGTGCAAGGGAACGTGCTGGTGTCTTGTTTGTGGCTGCAGATTATGCGGCTGTGACGAGTATTTATATTGATTTATTTACTAATACTGGCAAACAAACAAAGCCGAGACGGAGAAACATCGCGGTCCCGGGAAAGGGGCATGGTTACAGCTTAGTTGGAACGACAGTGTGAAAAGGATCTGAGTAAGCCGTTGGGAGACAAAAGGTGACGTGAGGGCTACCAACAACAAGAGCACTGTAACCGAACATGAAATCAGGAACTGGATTTCACCATCTACT
The DNA here is from genome assembly GCA_025642075.2 of Ridgeia piscesae. Taxonomy (NCBI): domain Eukaryota; kingdom Metazoa; phylum Annelida; class Polychaeta; order Sabellida; family Siboglinidae; genus Ridgeia; species Ridgeia piscesae. The sequence goes on along the minus strand of JAODUO010001441.1, from coordinate 85,707 downwards.
ACGCGAAAGAACAGAACCAATCGCATACAGGCCATAATTAGATAAGTTGTATTCTTAAACTAACCTGTTGGGAGGCGCGGCGGGTATCACCTGGTTGACGAGAACCAATCTGTCCTTATTGGCATCCGCGATTTGCAGGACGACTTGGCCGAGTGTTTAACGTCGACCTCGCTACGACAGCGTCCCGACTGCTCGAGGCCCTTGGCGAGCCAGAAGGCCACCTCGTCGAGCGTGTGCTTCTGCCGCGGCAACGCCCGCCTCGACCGCCACGCCAACGTGTCCTGTTGACCGGCCGACAACTTCTCCTCGTCGCTAAGATTGCTCACCGTCGAGCAGCTATCGTCTTTCGGCGTCGTCTCCTCGTCGATGACGTCCTTGCTGCTCTTCAACGTCTCCTGCATCGACATGCCGACACGGCAGTCGTCCGTCTGCTTGCGTTCGGCCTTGTATTTGCGGACGGCGGTGATCAGGTCCCGTCGCTTGATGACGGGCAGAACCTCCTCGAGGAAGTCCGACGTTGGTGGCCGATATCAGCCCCGTCTTCTGCAGCTCGAGCAGGAGGTCTGTGGCCGAGCGCACGGCGTCGGTCCGACTCGCCGACAGACCCCGCTCCAGCAGACACACGAACTTAATGTTGTTCACATCGTCTCGACGCAGCTCCATCGATAGGTGGGTCAGTAGACGCGTGTAGGACGACACCTGCTGCATTAACAGTTTATTAGACTTACGTAGCAGTGGTTCAGTTCTGGCAGGTATATGAAGCAACGTTTCACTTCTGTATAATGTTCAAAGAACTGAAACATCGGTAAATTGTCGTTTTATTAGCCTAACCGTCGATGAGTAGTTATTATAAAATGTCAAAATTAACAATAGTATTATTTTTCAATTACTTAGGTGTTTGAAAATAGTAAATAAATTAACCATACACAGTGACACCACCCACCATTCATCTCCACACACAGTACTCAATCCATTGTCCCACGTGTGTGCATATATATAATTATATATGTATATATTATATATATATATATTATGTGTATATATAATATATCCAACTGCACATCGTTCCGAAATATAGGCCCGAACCTATTGCTATTCGGCTCCATATATATATATATATATATATATATATATATATATATATATATATATAATCATACTCTAACCTATTCGGCTCCACCCCAATATATACATATATGGGGGTGGAGCTGAATAGGTTAGGGTACGATGTTCAGCTGAAGATTTCAGGTGCGCCTCAGTAGGAGGTGCACTTGGATGGTTTGGTGAGCCAAACGTGCCATGTCATCGCCTACTTCGTGTTTAGTTTATCTAGAGAGAATCGTGTAGATAGAGTCCATCTGTATTCAGCATTATACTTGCATTGATCAGACGCAGACATCGCGTCTTGTCCTGTGCTACTGACATCACACACGCCGCGACACAGACACAGACGCAGACACAGGTTACGTGTGGAAACATGACACAATCTATGCTGATTTTGTGCCGCGTAGATTATTATGAGCATCGCAATTCGGACGGACGGGATAGGATTTGACCGCATTCTCGGAATCACCTTAGGCTTTTTGTCTCTCTGAATGTATAGATTAACGGTTGGTCGGATTGTAGAAAATGTAGGTCCTTCAGTTTGACGTATTCGCATGTCTCGTCTGGTGAAAACCTGAACCTATCAGATATTTACTTTGTTTTTACAAAGGCTTATCATTATTGTTAAATATTAGTGAAAGCATCGAAAGAATTATTTTCTACTTAATGTAATAATTATATCCGCGAAAATTGGCAAATTTGTTTCGATTCTGTGTTTTGCTCTGTAGCCTGTCGCTATTAATAATTTTACATAAATCCAATGAAATTACCCTATCTGATGATTATTCGTCTGATGACTTGAACAATATAATTAATATAATTTTATATATATATATATATATATATATATATATATATATATATCAAGTAAATATAAGATAAGTTTAATAAATGTCATTGGTGACATGTTTGCAATTTTTTGTGACATCGACCAGTGGTCACTGACAAGTGCTAATGAGTAACCCATCCTGTGAGCAAACAGAAGCTGTCACTGCTACAGCACAGCCCTTGGTTTACCTGCTACCAAATGTCGTTTTCGGTAATTTGCATTGTTAAATCAACTACACGTTGATATTTTTGAAATTTTAGGCAGAAAACAATTTGTGGCTTAAGTTTTTCTATATAACGAAGAGATGGCGCAAAACATTTAATGAAGATCTGGCAGGAATGGGTATCAACTGGAACAGGGCCAAAGAAATTGCGAAAGATCGCACTAGATGGAGAAAGCTCGTTGTGCGATGTCGCGAAAGGAACAGGAGGAAGGAATCTTAAGTCTAAGTATGTATTGTCAACATCTAACAACACTGTTGGGCTATGTAACATGTGGTAATTACCTACAACATTTAGCCAAACTGGGTAATCCAAACTTGATTTCGCTAAAGCAATTTTTGTCTTTAGCCAAATTGGGTTATGCATTTTGACGCTTAGTGTGGGCCCAGCTTATATATATATATATATATATATATATATATATATATATATTATATATATTATACGTACATACATCCGTATATATAGAGAGACCTAAGGGCTTATATAATTATACACTTAGTATGTATGTATGTATATATATATATATATATATATATATATATATATATATATATATTATTATTATACGTACATGCATCCGTATATATAGAGACCTAAGGGCTTATATAATTATATACTCTAGGTATGTATGTATGTATTATATATATATATATATATATATATATAATATATATGTAGGCATTATATATAGTCGTGTATATATAATTTTATACAAAACTTCGTGTATATACACACGCATACATACATATACATGTAAATATACTACCGTTTATAACTTTATATAACACCCCAACCCCATTCTTTGCAAGTGATACATCATCCGCCACGCTCACACTCGATCACAGCCCGTTACAGTGAGTCACAAACCAGCTGCTACAAACGTTCGCGTTGATCTAACTACGTACACGTACGTTACAGACCAAGGATATCCCAGACCAACACTTCTCCAAATAACATACAACAGTAACCAGCCTTTCAGCAGTGTATCGTAGCACGAAACCATGTCTAGTCCCTACCTTGAAGCTAGTGTTTCTCTTTGAAGCCGTTGTGGCCATCACGCCCGCACGCTCTACCACGACGACACGACTGCGGTCCGCCGCTCAGCGCTCGCCCGCCAGCCACCGCCGCCGCAGCCGTCGACGCAGTCTAGGGTGGAGCTCTAACTCGCGGCCTTATCGCCGCCGCTTCCTTCTTCGTCGCCGCGGCTCCGATTAATGACTGGGCGTTGCCCGCTTGGCGCTACCGCGAGTACCGGAGATATCCGGCTCTGTTTACGTGCTAATGTCAACATGAATGGCTCGGTCGCCGGGCGCGAAGTACGGACACACCCCTCGTCGCCCGGCAGCCACGGTCCCAGTGATCCCGGCCGAGTTCACAGCCGGCGCTATCTGTCGTTGCGTGTTCGCAATGTGGCTATCTGCGCCTGGAAAGACGTCACAGATGTCGCGAGCCATCACAGATATGATGACAAAAAATCTGGACTAGGCCAGGGAGATATGACATGTAGTCTAGGTTCAGAATCTAACCAGCGCTCGAGAAGTCATGTTAGCGGTACCTACATTTTATAAGCTGTCACCCAAGCCAGGATTTATCTATGGCCTTTACCGGTCACAACCAGTCCGGGTGACATTTTCTATTGTGATTTTTTACTTTGTGAAAATGAAGCCAACGCTTTTTGGACATTTTTTCGACACGTATAGGTACATAACAAGCCATAATATATTATATATGCTATTTATATGGATACGCGGTTAAATTCGGTGTCCACGTGTACGTGTTAAATTTGCAAGATGTGGAGCCTAGATCTACAATAAACAGCAAATTATAAATCAAGTTATATAATTTTAGCTTGGTTTCGTGACCAACGGTTATAACAGTTCAAAATCATTAGTAGAAATAACATTTAGTAGGCTTTAAGAGGTTTCTTTATTTGTGTCTCTCCATCTTTATCAGCTAATCATGATCAAATGTTACGGTTGGAAACCTATTATTTTAAAAAATCCACGTTGACCCATTTATGAGACAAACATTGACGTCTGAATTTAAATGGGCGGTCAATCAATCGTCCGCTGATCAGTCGCCCTTAATCGCAGACGATTGTTATTTCAACTATGCAGGTAGCCGTGGCCCGTGGGCACGCCACCAGTGGTGTTACTTTGTCCGCCGTCACCTTTTGTAGTCACGCACGTGTCTGGGCCACGAGCGGCTGGTCACGATGACTCGCTCTTCTGGTGAACAAACACACGAAACGGCGATGTGTCGAAATCGATCTGTTGTTGTGGATTTTTATTTACGCTAAGGGGATATAACTGAAAAAGCGAGGTGGTTCACCTACTCGCTGGCGACATCGTTTGTATGTGTGCGTGTGCGTGTGCATAGGAGTGGGTACGTGCGTGTGTCTGTGTGTGTGTGTACGTGGTGTGTGTCTACGTGGTGTGTATGTTCGTGCGTGCATGTGTGCGTGTGTGTGCGCGCGCGCGTGTGTACGTGGTGTGTGTGTGCGTGCGTGCGTGCGTGTGCGTACGTGGTGTGTGTGCATGCATATTGCATACACACACACACACACACACACACACACCCACACACACACACACAAAAATATATATATATATATATATATATATATATATATATATATATATATATATAAATTAAACAATAAACGCGACATGGCAACTATTATAGGTTAGGTACACCTACGTTAATACACACACGTGCCGTTTTCCGCCAATTTCCACCAACGTATATTTAACCAGACAGTGTCATACATTATGGAAGAGAATATGTTATAATGTATACCTTAGTTATTTTATAACAGCGGTTCCCAATCCCCCCCCCGCCCCAATGTCTAAACCGATAGAACTTAACAAGACTCGATAAAAAAATTAGGCCTCTGTACTACACAAACACCTCAAGGATAACTTGAATAATTTCGGACATACCTAGACGTGTACGTATGGATACTTTCTGTAAATAAATGACCTCCCCCGCCCAACATTGCATCTCCGTGCTTGAAGATGGTACTGTTTATCAATCAACTGTGACGAAGCCGTGGTTGTGAGCTTGTAACACTGCGTTGAAATCTCATCCCCGTCTATCGACATTTCCGAAATAGCCGACAGCATCGCCGGAAATAAAGCAATAAATCGTGCGTTGGTATCTTATCGCCGAGTTTTTGGGTGCTTGGCGCGATGTAGGCCAGGGACAGATTCTGGTGCGAGCGTATATGACTGGGTTTTTGAGTCACGTAGAGAAACAAGCAATAATTGTCAGCTTGTTCTTGCTATAAAGTAGACCCTTAAATATTTGAAGATAATGGTTGGCGTTATGTTCCGGTTGTGAAGTCTTGCAACGCGCCCGAACTCTTGAACCCGTATTCAGAGACGGCACAAACCGAAGTGATTTAGCATTAAATTATAAATATAGACGTGCTGAAGCCAGGGGCCGCCGTGAATTTACGGACGAAACGCCATTTTGAAAGCTTTTTACGAATGGTAGGGCATATAGCTACCGTTCCATGTGACTTTAAAGCGACGTTGAGGTGATAACAAGATACTTTTTGTACAAATATGGAGAAATATAGAGATAGTTCTGGATGAATCAACTTCCATCGAACCCAGAAACACATTTCGTAGTAGTATATCGTGTGAAAGTAATATATAAATGTATCGTTACTATAATGTACGGGAAGAATAACACACATTACTGTATCTGTTACTTTTTAATGAGTACGTTTACCGAGTTTTAACTAGACCGTTGTCGTCCAATAAATGCAACAAGTTTCGCCTGACACGCTCTTCCAAATGACAAGACGTTCTTTGACTTATAGATTTTCTCTCAACTTAAACACCAGCGAGAGTCGATATTTGGACGTCTTTTGAACAGGTTTATTTTCAACTCTATACATAAACTCAAATAGCCGGAAAATGAGGAAAAGTATCGGTCTTGGCATGAATTGTGATGGGCGACAACTTTATATCGAAGCGTTCACTCATTTGCACATGTTGGCAACAAGTTAGGTTATACAGTTTTATCTCTCTTGAAACAGCCCATTCAATATGCTTACATGTCCGGGAATATGGCAGAACAAAACTTGAAACTCAACATCCTCCACAATATAGCTACTGACTGTCGAATTCCACGTAGAAAACTATCACAAATACACTGTCGCGCTGGACCTGCCCACGACTCGGCCAACGAACAGTGCACGTGGTTTGATAGAACGTAATCATTTTCTGTTGTTTTTGACAATTTACCAATCTTCAGGAGCTTTGTAAATATAAAATAATCCCAAACCAATAGGATTGGAACAATGATACTTGTCTTAATGACACCGCGTTAAAAACTGTCTCCAACCTTCGGGTCTCGCGGGCCGGTTGGAAACAGTCGGCGGGCCAGGGTTTGCGGAATGTTTTATTAGGCCAACCGATAAAGCCTATTAATACGACAAGGCCACTGCAGTATTCTGTTCCATCTCGGTATCGCGTGTCTTTGTTGTCTCAACGAGCACATTCACCTGCGTGTACGTATGGTGTGGTGTGGGCCACGCCCTGCCGCGGGCCGAGCCCGAGCCCCGAGCGACACCGCGTGGACGCCGTACTGGGCGGCGGCATCGACCGGGAAGCCGCGGTATGCTGGGCGGGGCCGGATGCTGGCGTTAATACCAGGCTGTGGCCGTATCTCCGTCTCGGTGTTCGGGTCGGCCGGTGTCACGTATTGCTGCCAGTCGACATCACGCTGGGTGCTGTACGAGACGTGTGCAGTACTGGTGTAAATAATATAGAGGTATATCTGTAATTATTTATTTATAGACATAAATAGAAATCTGCATTTGTTGTACGACGAGTTTAATATACAGGTGTTTGTTTGTTTGTGTGTGGGTGCGTGCGTGCGTGCGTGCGTGTGTATGTATGTATTGTGTTTGTGTATGCGTGCGTGTGTGTATATGTACGTGTGCAGTGTGCGTGCGGGTGTGTGTATGTAGTGTGTGTGTGTGTGTGTGTGTGTGTGTGTGTGTGTGTGTGCGTGCGTGCGTGCGTGCGTGCGTGCGTGCGTGCGTGCGTGCGTGCGTGCGTGCGTGTGCGTGGTGAGTGTGAGTGTGTGTGTGTGTGTTTGTGTGTGTGTAGTATGTATGTATGTTTGTATGTATGTATGTATGTATATATGTATGTATGTATGTATGTATGTATGTATGTATGTATGTATGTATGTATGTATGTATGTATGTATGTATGTATATACATTGTAAGTATGCCAAAAAGTATAGCTCTATATTAGAACTCATTTATTTTGATTAACACAATCAAATGACACAATAAATTAATGTAATGGTCAGGGAAACTATATAATAATATATATGAAGGCAGTACTTTAACAACTTTAACGCAAAGTCGACATGGTTTGACTTGCGCAAGTTACGTTTTGTGGCGGCGTGTTTAGCGGAACCCGACGTAACGTATTCTCGGCACGACTCCATTAATCCGCTCGTGCGGCGGTTGTCGTCGCGTTGGTCTGGTCTGCGCCCGCGCCCAACTGCCAGATCATTAGTTGCGTTTGTGTGACTCTTCTGAATCACTGTGTTGAATCAAATGAAATTGCATTCATTCGGTCACGACTCCTTCGACGCTGGGTGCCACTTTTGCGAGTGTTAATCATAAACAACTCCTAAGCGTAACTAATCAGATTCGAATCGGATTATAGGCGTGAGATCGGCAAACACTTTGGCGAAAAATGGAAGTAGATTTCAACGGATCGTGTATCGCTGCAGTCGGGCGTCCCGCCAACACGTCGGGCCGACGTAGGGGCGTGACGTGACCTTTGAGTTCAAAACAATCGCTCCACCATAACCCTATCGACCCGCAACCTGGCGGCGTCGAAAGCAGAAACTTTGGCCTTGTGTCAAGAAAAGGGAGTAGACCTGTCGAACCGATAGACGTGAAATAGACCGTCTGTTCATCTCGGTTGTTTGACAGCTAGCGGACATCGACCGACAGCATGCAGGCTTATATGTCAGTCCACAATGGCATGACGCGCTGCATGTTGTTATGACCTTGAAAACGTTCAAGAAATAAGAAAAACGAACGCGCAGTTTGCTTAAAACTCCAGACACTTTGTTCGCAATTTAAATGTACCGACCACTGAACAGAACACCCAGACAGTAACAGAAACACCCGTCCTTGGCAGTATACGTACGGCGATCTGCTCAGTAGCAAAATTTAACATTATACCTATGGGGTATTCCGGTAAAACATGGTATGCCTAAACATACACTGCGACCAAACAAACCGGTGGCCATGGTCGTCAGCAATATGTTATCTCATCAATACGGAATATTCCGCATTGAAGACATAAATATTGCACAGTAACGGAGATCCGACCCGTATTTCACCATGTGGAACGCCCCCCCCCCCATATCGGTGGCCGTTGGACATTCCGTCCAGGCGATTGGAAACTTGCGACAGGTGCATTCAAGTAGCGATGCAGTACGACCTTATGGGGACAGGCTGGATCAAGCTCACGGATTATTGTTCTTGGAAGGTGGACGGATTCCCATAACTGTGTATAACAACATACATAGACATAACGTATAGAGGCGTATGAGGGATTCAATGACTTGACCTTTGATTTGAAATGACCCCGAGTAATCTATGCAATTCTTTTCATTTAGCGTGTGAACAATAGTGAGAGTTTGTGTCTCAGTCATAGATATAAATAGAATACACCAGTAGACGGAAAGATTAATGATCTAACACTATAGTTTTACTACACGCTCCTGTGCAGTTTCTTTCTCACACACGCACGCACGCACGCATGCAGGCATTTCTTTATTGTTTTCATACACGCACGCACGCAAGCTTGCACATACATATACACTTGTCTTTATTATTCTTTTTTACGTTCCAAGGTTGTGTGGCATATGGAGTTGTGAACACGTCTGTGATGCGCAATGTATGTGTCGTCGTTTATAATAATGTACTCTCGCTTTCTGCTACTACCGCTAGTGTGCGTGTGCGTGTGCGTGTGCGTGTGCGTGTGCGTGTGCGTGTGCGTGTGCGTGTGCGTGTGCGTGTGCGTGTGCGTGTGCGTGTGCGTGTGCGCGTGTGTGTGTGTGCGCGCGCGTGTGTGTGCGTATGCATTTGTGCCCCGCTTACCTTCGAAAGGACACATTGACACTGGCGAAATGTCACAACAATATCGCCGTTGACAGCAGGTACGATAATTGTGTTCGCAGGCTCTTGTCGCCTTTCATTCAGCACCAGTAGTACCAAGTGCTCCCCCCTGGTGATTACACAGCACACCATTGACAGGTGTTTCTGTTTCCCGCCAAACGCGACTAGCGACCACACAAATTGTTCCCGCGGCCGTTGTTTTAACTAGCTAACAGCGACCGGAACTTGTTTCGTCGTCAGTTTCGAGTTCACTAATTATCTATATCGTCGATTTATCTGATTGGTCTGTTTATTTTATTGGAATATCAAAGTGCGCGAGGACGAGGGAGACGACGAGGACGACGTGCCATCACCGGTGCCGCTCACATTGCAGCAGACAACTGAACACCTACTTATGCACAAATCAGCCACAGTCCTATGTTTCAATTTGCCAGGCAGAGGAATGGCTTGAAATAGCACAGTGCAGAAAAGCAAAGTGCTTTTAACAGACAACTATGAATGCGTTTTTTTAGAAAGTGGGGATTTTCGGTGAACAGTGTTCGAAAAACATTCAGCGGACAGAAATGTAAATCTGATATTAACAATGAAGAACATAATACACTATTAGCTTGTAACCCAATGTGTTTGTACTTATCTTACACATAGTCCTAAATACAACATTCACTAAAAATCTTTTCCCGTTATACTAGTTTAACGATTTCCTGCCTATCTTTATAGATTATACACACATACGTGTACACATTCAATTATGCTGAATTATATTGTGTGCAACCTGTTATAAGCGACCACCTGTCTTGAGCGATCGCTTTTATTGGGATGGAGGGGCGGTCGCTTAAGGCAGGTATTTGCAACTTGATTCAGATAACGACATGTGGCATAGTCAATCGTAAAGACGATGTCGCGCGACATGTGACACGAGAACACCCCCGCCCCACTGACGTCATCTATGGAGGATGTTATTTACAGGGAGTTGTACCGGGAAAGGACGACATAGAAAACCGTAGAATTGTTGCATCAACAAAAGCAAATTATTAGTTCTATAAACAGTGTATATACTCTATACAAGAAAACAAACCTAGGCGGTTGCAGCGTGGGATATGAGGCACGTAGCCTTTTTATGCGCCCTGTCGCGCGCCCTCCGTATACATTATAGGGGTTTGGAATGTGCCCAATAAGGAAGCTGCCGTTACCAGGCATTCGACTCCACCCCGCCCCCGGAGAAGCCGAAGTTACGGCGGCGAGCGAAACGTTAACAGCACCCTCGCCCCACCTCCATCGTTCGAAGTCACGGTCCGATCCAGGGGGCCCACCTTCCACGCGAGCTAATAAGGGACGCACCCCCATTCCCTTTACGAGGATGCAATATATATATATATATATATATATATATATATATATATATATATATATATATATATATATATATATATATATATAATTACATATATACAGTTTAAGGGACGATTAGCAACCCTAGTCCGATCCGGCAGCGCCGAATCTCCGGCGAGCGTCAGTGGGTGCAGTTGGTGCTTTTGTGGATGTGGTCGAACTTCTCCAACCGTGATTGTATTTAAAAACATCAACTTATACCATTGTGAACACAACATTATAATTAGGATTTAATATCGTTCGCAGTATCACTGTATTAAATAAACACAACACGTTATTATATTTCGCCATCACCTGAAATCCTATCTGTTTAATATCGGCTATCCCTCTAGCTGTGTGTCAAAAAGTCACCTCAGTCGGGGGTATGAGCTTATCTGTTCATAACCAAATCTTAAAATCGAGGTACAGTCTTGGGTAGGCACAGACGCAAGCCAGCATTCACGTACAGTCGGGCGTTTTCTTCATTGCGAACAGCGCCGAAAATCCTTGGTCGCAAAGAAAGGTTGATGGGAACATCAGCCATGCACATTGGCAACGTCGGATTTGACACTCATCTTTTTCAACATTTCATCAAAAGGAGATGCATCTTCGAATACATTACGAGAAAACCCAATATATTCTCTTCATGGAAATTACACTTTCACTTTGAAAGGGTTTCTAAGCAATTCTGCGTCATGTTCGTTCAGATCTGGAAACTAGGTTTTGAATCCACCCTAATCCACCATATCACCTGGTTCATAGACTAAGGTCAATTTGAATTTTGTTGTTGTTCTCCTCTTGGCAACTATTATTTTAAATCGTTATGTTGATATGTTAATAACAATTAGCCATCATGCGCATAGAGGATTGCAACATTTTCGTTGACCTGTCACCTCTATGACTGCAGCCAGCTGGATGCTTATCGCCGACGATAGAAGTGGAGAGGGAGAGTTGTAAACCACACACACACAAACATGGAGGAAATCAGGTGCGCACACACAGCTGCACTAGCAATATGAGCTTAGCATTGTCTGTCATTAAGCTAGGTGTATCAGGTGTGCCAATTTTAAATATGTTTTCATTATTATCTCAACTGTCTTCATGTGTGATGCGCCAGGTAGAGTTCGTCCATTGCGTACACAACTACTACACGTAAGCATGGTAGGAGACGTGGTTTGTGGACGGGACATGCTGCACATATAACGAGGAAGAAGGGCAGCAAAAAGAAGGAAAGCAAAGTTGTGATGCAGACTGGAGAATGTTTAGCCAGATGGATGAGCAGAACCCTGCCGAGTGCTGGAAACAACTTGGACTAGAACCAAGGCAGAGCTAATACATCCGAGTTGGGGCTCTTCAACACACACGGATGGGATAAAAACTTAAAACAGATACCGTATTAAACGACGATCGAGACGTCCGATATTGAGCGAGATCTGTGCGCGTTTGGTTCCATCTGGGGATCGAGGCAGGAGTGCCCCAGCTGCTATCTAATAGCTCTCCCCAAGGCAGAGTTTGCGTTCGACCGCGTGACCTTGTGATGACGGAAACTACGGAAACAATTATGATAATGTGACGTCATAACGACGCGTCCGACGTGCACTCGCCTCATTGCAGCGTCATTTCTGCCTACTGTAGTGATAATTCCGGACTTTTACTTTTCATATAATTACCTAGCTTATTCTTTCCGTTAACTTGATATTCCAGGCTCAGCTAATTATATTACTACGATATCATTGTAGTTTTGTAGTTATAATAAATAGCCTACGGCTACCACCTAATTTTAAATGTTAGATGGAGGAGAAAGACAATCACGCCAATATTCCGTTATTGTGGTCTGCCCCCCCCCCCCCCCCCGGGTCATCCAGGGCCTCGTTCCTTGGCGCTGAGAATGTTATTCGCAACGCACTCGTAACATAACAATGACATTTTAGGAATGCCTATTAATCTATTTTGGTTAACTGGGTAGTGGGTACGTCCAGTGCCTTGGCTTGGAATTCCCTCTAGTTGTATGTCCCACTTTATACACGTCCCAGAAAGTTGCAATCTCTCCTTAGCCTCGGTTACTCATCTCTCCTATGAGAAAGGGGATTCCCTATTGAATGTCAAGGACGTGCCTGTTTTGACTTGTTTAATCATGTGACGTGATACGGCCAATAGGCGGTGGGATTTTCCCAGATCTCAGCGCCATGTTCAAAGAGAAAATCCAGCAAGAAAGTTTCTTATTTTGAATAATATTATATCGCTGCATTGATGTAACGTGCGGACAATACAACAAGTATGGCGGTAAAAATTACGCCACATTTATATTACAAACTAGACAATGTCGACGATTTATTTTTCAAATGAGACTGGTTTACAATTACATGTCCTAAGGCTAAGTTCAGTCGCACAGTTCGTTGCGGTGTCACTGCAGACACTGGTAGCAAGGGTTGACTAGATCACTTGTGTCAACTCAACGTGTGACAGATCGCGTCCCACAAGATGGTGGACGAACTATTCTCCAAGCGACTCCCTGTCACAATTAAATACCAAAGCGACAGGGAAGACAGGTTAGTAAGCAGTTGTTGTACAAAAGACCATTCGTTTAAAGTAAAACAACTTGACAAGCGTGTGTGAAAACAGAATCCGAAAATTGAAATTTGACGTAGGAATTTACTAAAACAAACCCAACAATGTTGTCATTGAAACATTTGTCTTGGTTGCCGAGATCCAACAATTATTCATGTAAATGTAACAGTGTTATCTAAGAAACAACTTAAAGATGATGAAGTTGGTTGGTGAGTTGTGACATTGTTAATGATTGTATCATCAAAACTAGGTTTAGACTTTGTTTACTTTAGTTGTTTAGAACGGGAAGCTTTACGGTAATCTTACTTGTATCAATTTGATTCTCGTGTCGTCAAACGCCAGTGTCGCGTTACCAAATTACGCGCATTCTTTCATTATATCCAGCATTTGTTAATACACATTGTAGGTGTTTCTTATATTAATAACATATATATATATATATATATATATGTGTTGTGTGTGTGTGTGTGGAGTCTAAAAGAATTCAAAGATACCTGAAGAAAAAAAGCAACACGTGCGTAAAGAACAAACGTCGCAGGAACGAATTGCATATCAGTGCCCCTATCGATCTATAGGTTCCCCATTGGGTCAGACTACTCTCGCTACATCCCTTTCAACTAGGGTTGCCACCCGTCCTGTCCATCTGTCCGTCCCTTATAATATGAACTATGAATTAAGAAATAATATTACTCTCTCCCAAGTCCCGATTTTCTAATTCATTTGTTCCATATTTTCTTATACTGCTTAGAGTAAACGGGCTGAATGTGAAAAGAGAAAAACATTGCTGTCTGCTGTGGTAATGCCATGCAGACACCTACCACAAATTTCATCACACAATATTTAATAAGCATATGTGCATTTATAATGTTACTTCTCATAACCTTTCCGGTACTTGTTATGTTGTTGCTTGTATAGGAAATCACGCATCCAAATAACAGTAGAGATGCACACAGTTACGAATCCTGTCACCAGAAAAGTAAGTATTTATATTACAAATTGAGATAGCTATGCTATATGCCATCTGTACTCACCAGAGGTATTCAATGAAACATTGAAACTGGGGCAGACCTAGCATGATTTTTTAAGTGTGCTGGTATAAGAAACCATGCTCCTCATAGCAAGGACCACATATCATTCTCTATTATGGTTCTTGACCAATAATTGACTGCACTGTTTTTGTTGAGACATACACTGCATATTGCGATCATCGTTGATGTGCTGAACTGTTTGTGGAACTGCAATGCTGCAGTGTTTACACTAAAGTTGGTTGATTATTGCTCGACAATATCACAAATGTTGACCCCCTCCGACAGCAATATGCTCATAAAATTCTCCCCTTCCTCGTATGGCAATAGCCGGTTACATGTATCGCCAAAGCCTGGTAAATTACCCATGTCTTGGTTCCTGACAAAAGCATAAATATCTAATGTATTATTACAGTAATATCGGCATGACATTGCAGGAACTGGTGGTGCGGCTGACAGATGAGAAAGACTTGTTCTTCCTGTACACTCTGAAGCTCACAGAGGAAGACTTCCAGAGGTGGGTTGTGTTACTCGAATACATAGACAGGACTTCCGTTTGTCCTGTCAGTTGTGCTGGAAAAGGACAGAAACGTGGACAATTATTGTACCAATTTTCACCATTATCTCATATCATGTTGAATTGGCAATCTTTACGTAACTTGCATTAACACAGCAAAGTATAATTTACAGTTACACCAAACATGGATTTTGAATTCAATACTGTAGGACACAGTCTGTTGTGCCTTTGTGTATATAGTGCTTAAAAGGGCAGATGTTATTTACTAGTTTGTAGTAATTCTGCAGTATTTGTCAATTACATATTATCAAATGTATCTTTGTGTGCATGAGCATGTATACATACACACATACATAAAGGGGTAGACACTTTATAAGTGTATAACTTCATGTCTACTCCTTTTCAAAGCCTATTTCTTCATCATTGTATATCATACCATGTGACTTATTATTAAATAGTTATTTACTTGACTGTTTTCTTTGTTTTTCATGTTGTGTGTTTTGAAATAAATTGATTGATTGATTGATTGATTGATTGATTGATTGATTGATTGATTGATTGATTGATTGATTGATTGATTGATTGATTGATTGATTGATTGATTGATTGATTGATTGATTGATTGATTGATTGATTGATTGATTGATTGATTGATTGACATGCATGGGTGTTTCATGTTATCATGTAAACCCAAACCGCAAGGGGTAGGTTCAAAACTTGAGTTCCGATACCTTGTCAAACCATGAGAGCGTTGCTGACTGTGTGTTACAGTTTGAAGGTGCAGCAGGGGTTGCTGGTGGACTTTGGCGCCTTCCCCCAGCAGTTCATAGGCCTCCTCAACATGTGTCTGCAGGAGGAGACGAAGGACGTCCCCAAGTTCATCATCCACCTCGTCACCAATGGCAACTCCGACTGCAGCACGGCAAGTCTGAACGTCATCGAGACAAACCCCTTCAAACATCTCACACACCTGTCACTCAAGTTCCTGCCTGGCCTTGATGCTGACGTCAAGGAATACCTTGCTGACTGTCTCAAGAACCTCAAGGTGTGCTTGCCGACTACTAACTGACATTGTCTGAGACCACAGGATAGGATTGCTGATTATGCAGTTAATATTTTAAAAGACATGAAAACCGATTTTATTGATAGTTGGATCATAAATTGGGTGGGAAAACATGTCACATTCATTTGTTTTTAAGGGATTGTAAAATGTTTTATTTCTTATCATTAACATTTTCCCAGTATTATCAGTCAATAAATTTAATTTCAACACCACATATCTCTACAAAGTAGATTCAGAGGTGCTTACATGTCAAAGTAAAATAGATTACGAATGTAAAAATTACATTACAACACAGTGTATAGGGCCTGTGTATTACAACATTACAATTACAACAGATCAGCATATTAAAAGTACACATCGTGATAATAACACTATACACAAAATTATGTAAATAAGTAAGTGAAAGCCTGTTTAAAAAACTGTTTTCAAGTCCTTCCTTGCGCATGAAAAAGTTTGTCGACCGAAGCATCCCAATTTAATCCTAGGAATGACAACGATAGCCTGGTCAGCCAAACGCAGACTGCGATCAGGAACATAGCTGTTACATGATCAGTAAGATAGCGTGGACTGTTAACATGCACAGTGCTGAGCATCAAAGTCAATAGTTTAAACTTTATTACTATTATTGTTTACTGTCTGTCACCTGCTCACTTTATCATCCACCAGTATACTCTTACAGGATAGCCCCGCACTGCATCATCTTTCACTGTGTCACCCCCATTTTGTCACCTGTCATTCTATTGCTTCTCACTGTGTCACACCCTCACTGTCTCATTCCCTTACATTCCTTCACCGCTTTCTGTCTTCCGCTACCTCACTGTATCACCCCCTCACTGTATCACCCCCTCATTGTATCACCCCCTCATTGTATCACCCCCTCATTGTATCACCTTCTCATTGTATCACCCCCTCACTGTATCAACCCTTCACTTGTTACACAGGGGTAGAAATAACTCCACAATTTCTGGTAGTCAGCAGGACTACTTGGCTGAGAAATGTGGTAGTCCTCAGAGATATCTGGTAGTCAGGAAGTGGCCAAGTTTTAAGCATAATAACATGAAAAACACAAAATTCGAGAGAAAAAATAAAAACATTTTGTGGTTGTTCATTAGACTACTGCTGTCATCGTCTTTGGTAGTCCGACTGAATTTCTGGTGGTCTTTGGACTACCACTATTTCACCCCTGCACTGTATCACCCCCTCATTGTATCACACCTTTGTTGGATCACACCCTCATTGTATCACCCCTCACTGTATCACCCCCTCACTGTATCACCCCCATCATTGTATCACCCCTCACTGTATTACCCTCATTGTCACCCCAGGACCAGAATGAGACCCTGCTGCAGCGACTGGAGCACTCTGAGTCCAGTCTCGGTCAGCAGTTGAGACAAACACAGGAGGCCTTGACCGCTCGCTCCCAAGAACTGGACACTCTCAAGTCAGAGTGGACAACCCGTCTCAGTGACCTGTCATGTCGACACGCACAGGAGATGAACAGTGAGAGAGAGAAAGCCATCAAGGTGGGTTCAGTGTGTTTTGTCATTCAACAGACTTCCGTCACTAAATCCCACCTGACAGACATTGTCAAAACTTTACACAGTCATCATTATCGATTATTCACTAGTTAGTCAAAAATGAATTATTGATAGTCG
Organism: Ridgeia piscesae; assembly: GCA_025642075.2. NCBI lineage: Eukaryota > Metazoa > Annelida > Polychaeta > Sabellida > Siboglinidae > Ridgeia > Ridgeia piscesae. Next base: position 68,185 of record JAODUO010001441.1, on the reverse strand, counting down.
TTATAGAGCCACTGGTTGGCGTGTAGTTGTGACTCTACCAAGGCAACTACATATGTGTCTGAGGTTGAAGGAAATATCCAGTATTTCTGAAAATGTGACATAAATCTGTATTGTTATTACAAAATCATCACTTCCTGTATATATTTTTTTCACGATTGCAAGAAATTTGCAACATATTTGTTCATGTGCATTCATTCAGGTCTACCATATGTAATTAATCACAGAATGTTGTTTCCAGGCTCAGACTGAGGCTCAGCAGCGTTACGAACGAGAACGAAGAGAACTCGAGCAGGCACACGCAAAGCTTGTCAAACAACTCGAGTCGAAAACCTGTGATTATGAGGTGGCAAATAAGGTAGCTAGCTATCTGTGCCTTTTCGTGCATATGATTTCTCACTTTGTGTATTGCCACGGAAAGCATAGGTGGTGTTGCAACATTTTAAAATCTTGTGATACACACACGCTACTCACTGTGTGTGTGTTTGAAGGCTTGCATGGTGATTTGTTTTCTGTCTAGGACCGTTGTGGGCTGCGACTCCCAAGTCTTACATGTTTTCTGTTTCCTTTGACAGTACCTTGTAGTATTTCTTTGGCCAGTAAGTTGAGTCTCTGGGTGTGTGAACAAAACTTGAATTTATTGGCAGTTCCTGTAGTCCAGTGGCATATCGTACACCTAACACATAATTTTGTTCTATGGTCTCAAAGCAATGTTCAAAATCATCCCATTACTACATACATCAAATCAGTGACACTCATTTATAGCTACGCACACGATTTATAGCATTGTACACTGGCATATTTCCCCCAAGAGTTTGGTTATTTGCCGGATGCAATGCATAAAGAGTGAAGTCTTATTCATGTGTCTGATGTGATGGGGTCCTGGGGGTGTTACTGGAGGCAAAGACATATCAGTAACGGTCAACATAATTCACAGTCTCATGTTGCATGAGACAGAGGTTGAAGGTTAATTTCACCAGTTTTTTTGCAGTGCTATTCATCAGTACTTTGAAACATCCCCCAACATGTTTGAGACAATCCCTTGGTAGGACAACCTACGATGTCAGTGATCCTACTGAGCCATAATCCCCCCTCCCACCTGTTCCCAGGACCTCACTGATCGCAAGTACAAGTCCGAGTCGACCATGCGTGAACTGAAAGCAAAACTGTCGACTCTGGAGGAGGAACACCAGCGCGCCCGTCAGGAGTTGCAGGTACTACGTCGTGACAATGCCCGGCTGGACAGCGGTCATCACGAACACGAGAAGACCATCAACCAGATGAGGACTCGCATCGCGGTCTTGGAGCAGGAGGTCAAGGACAAGGAGGAGCTGCTGGACAAGACGACCGCCATGTGTCAGTCGGAGCAGGAACACAAGGTGAGGCGTGGCTCGGTGCTGCCTCCTGCTGGGCAGACGAAATTATACGCTCCTTGTTGACGTTGAATTAATGCACAATCAGAACATTTTTTACACTTGTTGGTCTGATTTTGCTTCCAGGCTTCTATTTGTATAGAAAATTGGAGGGAGTCCAGCGGACTTGTATACTTTATCCTTGAGCCTGTTGGAAGCAGTGAAATGTTGCTGCTTTTTTTCTGCAAGTCGTTTCCTCAACTTCTCCCCACCTTGCAAGTATTTTAACATATTTGCTGTGCAATGACCCCTGCCGATGCACCAGTCTCTCACGTTATCACAAAGTGAGCAACTCCGTATCACTGTCAACCCAAGATGGCTGCACCCAATACGCTGATCATGCCACTGTCGTTTGGGTTGTTCATAAATCGAAGGCCAAGATTATATCCCTGGGCAGTCGGGTTGGGAATATGACACTCGACAGCAAACACTCCAGTTGATGGATCATAAACACAGGCCTCTTTACAATGCATTTATTGTATCGACTACCGACGGACGTACAAGGAGTCCACAGACAAAACAATGAGACTCAGAGTCACGGACTTCTGTAAAAATCTAAGCCTGGCTTCCAATCTAACGTACTGTAGTGTGGCAGTTGTTATGTTTGTGGTACTACTGATGGTCTCCAGTCTGGAGCATTTGTGAGTGACAGCAGGGAGTACCTGTGATTGACAGCTGTCGTGTTCACTGATGTCGACACCATTGTGAGTTGACAACTATTGTATTAATGGAAGGTGCGCTATGTGATGGCGATGTCTAATGTGATGCATGTGACAGCATGTCGCAACAAACTGAAGACGAAGTCTGATATGATGTCTGATGTGATGTTTGATATGATGTCTGATGTGATGTTTGATGTGATGTTTGATATGATGTTTGATGTGATGTTTGATGTGATGTTTGATGTGATGTTTGATGTGATGTTTGATGTGATGTTTGATATGATGTTTGATGTGATGTTTGATGTGATGTTTGATGTGATGTTTGATGTGATGTTTGATGTGATGTTTGATGTGATGTTTGATATGATGTTTGATGTGATGTTTGATGTGATGTTTGATGTGATGTGTGCAGCACAAGACGGAGGAGGAGGTGGAGAAACGGAAGCGTCACATCGTGAAGCTCGAGGCATCGATCAAGAAGATGTCTGAGGAGCTGCTGAAGGGAAACGAGATCATCAAGAAGCTGCAGAACGACATCAGGAACTACCACGCCAAGGTACGCGGCCTCAGTAGTCCTTCTTTTCTTGTTTTAAACACTGTTTCTTTATGTCAGAATAAAATCTATCGTCTTCAACGTCAAGATGACTAGTCCAAATATAGCCACTTGTAACAGACAAGAGACTTTTCATTGACTTATTAAACTTTTCACCTACATGTTTTACCTGTTTTTACTAATGTCCATGTCTAACTATAATTTTATAAGAATTGAGATGAAATATTACGGAAAAGTCCTACGACTACCATGCATAACAAAAACGACCAATGCAGAGATCCTTAAAAAATACATAAAGAATTGTCATTTAGTGAATAAAATCAATGGACTAAAATTAAGTTATCTTGGCCACATCAAATGACACAATTCATTCAAGAAAACATTCACAGAAGGTAAACTAGAAGGGAAGAGAAGGAGGGGTGACCAGTGATAAGACGGGAGCAGGAAGCAATGACGGACTGGGAGAAGACGTAATGAGAGCCTGGACAAGAACGGGGAACAGAGCAGCGTCTCATGGGATCATCCAGGCAGAGAAAATTGCTGAATTGAATTAGAACTGTAATCGAGCTTGCATATTTGTTATGGCAGACAGCATAAGTAAATTTATACATAGCTAACCAAGTAATCCAGCGATGTCTTGGTGAAAAGACAGTCACCACCTGGAAGGTGTGAAAATTGTGATCCATAAATAGCAGAGTTAAATCTCACTTCTGGAAAAAGACAGTCCCCACGCTAAGATGTTTGAAAATTGCATTATATTGTTTCGGAGTGTCCCAGAATTATACCATGTGGACATGATGCAACAAACTGTTAACATGTGGCAGCGTCCACGCAGAGGCCATGGCCTTTTGAAATATTTAGCCAACCACATTCTCCTGTCCCAGATTAATTTAGAGAAATTAAATCTACAAATCATCACAGTGTGCTTGCTAGATCGCATGCAAAATGTCATCAGGATACATACAAAACTTGCTCCACAGGCAGGCAGCTGAGGCAGGCAGCTGAGGCAGGCAGCTGAGGCAGGCAGCTGAGGCAGGCAGCTGAGGCAGGCAGCTGAGGCAGGCAGCTGAGGCAGGCAGCTGAGGCAGGCAGCTGAGGCAGGCAGCTGAGGCAGGCAGCTGAGGCAGGCAGCTGAGGCATGCAGCTGAGGCAGACAGCTGAGGCATGCAGCTGAGGCAGGCAGCTGAGGCAGACAGCTGAGGCAGACAGCTGAGGCAGACTGCTGAGGCAGGCAGCTGAGGCAGGCAGCTGAGGCAGACAGCTGAGGCATGCAGCTGAGGCAGGCAGCTGAGGCAGGCAGCTGAGGCAGACAGCTGAGGCAGGCAGCTGAGGCAGACAGCTGAGGCAGACAGCTGAGGCATGCAGCTGAGGCAGACAGCTGAGGCAGGCAGCTGAGGCAGGCAGCTGAGGCATGCAGCTGAGGCAGACAGCTGAGGCAGGCAGCTGAGGCAGGCAGCTGAGGCAGGCAGCTGAGGCAGGCAGCTGAGGCAGGCAGCTGAGGCAGGCAGCTGAGGCAGGCAGCTGAGGCAAGCAGACACTGTTCTATAATATACATTTCCAGTGTGTTTGTTTCAGCTGAAGCTGCGGAGTCAGGTGACAACAGAACAGGAGAAGTTGTTGACGGAGAAGAATCGGGAGATGGAAGAGATGAGGAGAGACCTGGAGGCAGGGAAGACTTCCCTCAGACAGTTGGAGGAGGAGGTTGGTGGATAGGGCTCAGGCAGAACCAAGTCGTCATGTATGTCCCCCGTGTGTCATGACTCTGTCCTCATCTCTGTCCCTCATATATCATGACTCAGTCTTCATATGTCAGGAGTCAGACCTTGTGTCATGACTCAATCCTCAAGTCTGTCCCCTATGTGTCATGACACAAATCACTCAATCGTCATGTCTGACCCCTGTGTGTCATGACTCTGTCCTCATGTCTGTCCCCTGTGTGTCATGGCTCTGTCCTCATGTCTGTCCCCTGTGTGTCATGGCTCTGTCCTCATGTCTGTCCCCTGTGTGTCATGGCTCTGTCCTCATGTCTGTCCCCTGTGTGTCATGGCTCTGTCCTCATGTCTGTCCCCTGTGTGTCATGGCTCTGTCCTTATGTCTGTCCCCTGTGTGTCATGGCTCTGTCCTCATGTCTGTCCCCTGTGTGTCATGGCTCTGTCCTCATGTCTGTCCCCTGTGTGTCATGGCTCTGTCCTTATGTCTGTCCCCTGTGTGTCATGGCTCTGTCCTCATGTCTGTCCCCTGTGTGTCATGGCTCTGTCCTCATGTCTGTCCCCTGTGTGTCATGGCTCTGTCCTCATGTCTGTCCCCTGTGTGTCATGGCTCTGTCCTCATGTCTCCCCTGTATGTCATGTCTTCATATATGTCCCCTGTGTGTCATGGATCTGTCCTCATGTCTGTCCCCTGTGTGACATATGCAGTCCTCATGTCTGTCCCCTGTGTGACATATGCAGTCCTCATGTCTGTCCCCTGTGTGACATATGCAGTCCTCATGTCTGTCCCCTGTGTGACATATGCAGTCCTCATGTCTGTCCCCTGTGTGACATATCAGTCCTCATGTCTGTCCCCTGTGTGACATATGCAGTCCTCATGTCTGTCCCCTGTGTGACATATACAGTCCTCATGTCTGTCCCCTGTGTGACATATACAGTCCTCATGTCTGTCCCCTGTGTGACATATCAGTCCTCATGTCTGTCCCCTGTGTGACATATGCAGTCCTCATGTCTGTCCCCTGTGTGACATATGCAGTCCTCATGTCTGTCCCCTGTGTGACATATACAGTCCTCATGTCTGTCCCCTGTGTGACATATGCAGTCCTCATGTCTGTCCCCTGTGTGACATATACAGTCCTCATGTCTGTCCCCTGTGTGACATATCAGTCCTCATGTCTGTCCCCTGTGTGACATATACAGTCCTCATGTCTGTCCCCTGTGTGACATATGCAGTCCTCATGTCTGTCCCCTGTGTCATATGGCAGTCCTCATGTCTGTCCCCCGTGTGTCATGACTCTGTCTTCATGTCTGTCCCCTGTGTGTCATGACTCAGTCCTCATGTCTGTCCCCCGTGTGTCATGGCTCTGTCCTCATGTCTGTCCCCCGTGTGTCATGACCCAGCCCTCATGTCTGTCCCCTGTGTGTCATGGCTCTGTCCTCATGTCTGTCCCCTGTGTGTCATGACTCTGTCCTCATGTCTGTCCCCCGTGTGTCATGACCTAGTCCTCATGTCTGTCCCCTGTGTGTCATGACTCTGTCCTCATGTCTGTCCCCCGTGTGTCATGGCTCTGTCCTCATGTCTGTCCCCCGTGTGTCATGACCCAGCCCTCATGTCTGTCCCCCGTGTGTCATGGCTCTGTCCTCGTGTCTGTCCCCTGTGTGTCATGACTCTGTCTTCATGTCTGTCCCCTGTGTGTCATGACCCAGCCCTCATGTCTGTCCCCCGTGTGTCATGGCTCTGTCCTCATGTCTGTCCCCTGTGTGTCATGGCTCTGTCCTCGTGTCTGTCCCCATGTGTCATGGCTCTGTCCTCGTGTCTGTCCCCATGTGTCATGGCTCTGTCCTCGTGTCTGTCCCCATGTGTCATGGCTCTGTCCTCGTGTCTGTCCCCATGTGTCATGACCTGATGATGTTGTAGAACCGCCGCTTGAACGAGTCTCTTGAGGCGACCATGCGCAAGTTGGAGGAGAGTAGACAGCTGCTCAAGACCAATGAGAATGGTAAGACGCACGCACACATGCACGCACGCACACACACGCACGCACACACACTCTACAAACATGGACACAGTCACATATATAAATATTGCAAACTGGGAGAGTGCTTTTTAAATATAACACAATCCAATCATTCCTTCTATCGAGGGTGCATTTTTGGATGGTCACAAAATAGTTTGAAAGGTATATGTTCAAGACATGGGGTCAGATATATTTGTATTTGAAAGTATTTAAATACTTTTTTTAAGTATTTCTATTTGCATTTGATGTTTAGGAATTAAAAGAATTTGTATTTAAATACATTCCTAAAGTATTTGACATTTTCAAATACTTTCAAATACTTTTCAAAATACATTGTCAGTATGTATTAACATTTCTGCTTCAAGGTCACATGTAATACCTGCCAAAATGATTACCTTCACTGCAACTTCACCCAACAGTGCTAGTTATACTGAAGACACTTAACAGCAGGTGTCCCCCATGGCCCTGGCAGTGACCCCAACTTTTGTTTGCTCTGTGCCAGAAGATTTACCTACATAGTGATATATCCTGAAAATGAAAAGTATTTTAAAAAATGTATTTGAAATACTTTCCAATGTATTTTTATTTGAATACTTTTGTATTTAAAAATATTTGTATTTGAATGTATTTGACCCCATGTCTGTTGTATTCTGAGCTTGTTCTCTAGTTTAAATGGTGCAGTAATTACCTTTCTGTAAAAAAATTACAGTGCCTTGAATTTTCCTGTTTTTATATAGGGGTGTACATTCAGTTTCCATCTCATTTTCTGTCCAATACGTTGATATTATTGACAGTGGCAGTGCTTTGTGTGCTGGTTTTACATTCAGAATAAAATAGATAATTGCTGTGTACTTGTTGACATGTGTTTGTGGTTTGCTTGTAGTCATCAGTTGGCTGAACAAACAGATCACCGAGACACAGTTGTCAGGACAACGTCACGGTCCATTTGAGATGAACTCAACCGTGTCCAGCGTGGGATCAGCCAGACCTGCTCTGGTCAGTGCACACAGTTCTATTCTAAAGGTCTCTTAAACTATGGTTAAGCTAAGGCAATGTAAGACCTTTCAGGGTCCACAATGTTTTCAGTGTTAAACCATGTGTTGTGACATGCAGTACAGCCAGAAAGTAACTGGTACAGTCACTTTGAAATTCATTTTTGTACATTATTGTCATCCTATCAGGTGACAACACTCCCAATTGTCAATCAAATTTAGTTTTTTGCCTTCTGGAGGATTACTAATGTATTAGGCATCTTACAGAATGTTAAATTTGATTGACAATTGGGAGTGCTGTAGCCTAACAGATAGACAGAAATGTACAAAAATGAATTTCAAAGTGAGTGTACCAGTTACTTTCTGGCAGCACTGTACGTTGACACGAATGCTGACTGAGATGTGACATTTTCTATGTGTTGACAGCATAACTTCAGTGCGCCGTCCTATGCCAGCTCGTCCAGGTACGCGGGATCAGGACGCAGTCAGTCACCCCAGTTGTCAGGTCCAACAGTCCCACCCCCTCCCAGACAACACCAGGTAGGGTCACAGTCACCCTAACTATCAGGGCCCCATTTGTTAGGTAGTGTGATGTTTGTAACGTACACATCCTCATGTGATGTAAAGGATTGATGCTGGCTTTTTCTAGCACTCTTGCTATCCGTGAATTAGTCTAGTGACTGTTGAATTACATTTGCTGTTGCTACAATAACAAGTATTGTTACTCCTCATGATACCGCAATTATTATTATGTATAGTTAACACCCAAACTGACACAACTGTCACGCTGGAGTCTGTTGTACACGTGCTGATATAGACTGAGACTGTTTCTTTGTTCTTGGGATGCAGGAATGTCTTCTTTCAGAATGCAGTTCATAATTATATATCATATTTTTAATGTCATAATTATTTTATATTTGTAGTCATGCAAGTTTTATCTTAAATAAAAACATTCATATCTAAAACGTGTGTCGGTGTTGTCATTTTAGTTTTATTCATCTTGACCAATAGTTCTGAATATCTGTCCAGGTTCAATACAGCGTTGGGCAGCCCAGAAAGAGCATGATGCCCGTACCACTCGCAAAGAGCAGCCCAATAGGCACAATACCTGAGGAGGGTGTTGATCCTCGCGCCTCCCCCGACCTCCAAGGGGTGCACGGGAAACAGGGGTAAGCACTGTTTGGTACTATTAAACATGGTACAACGTGTTCTGAATAACAAGTCTCAAAAGTAAAATATGGTGAATTAGTAGATTTGCTTAAAGAACTTGTCTAGATGCTAAGTTTCCTATGTACGTGTGACGGTCCAATATCTATTTTCTGTATCTGTTTAGGTTTGATTTAACTAGTCTCTGTTGTCACATATTATTTGCAATGCAACTACATCAAACTAATGGCTATTTTTGAAAACTGTATAGAAATTCATAAAACAAATTCTCAAAATTTAGTCACCCATTGGTTTCCCAACTAAAATAGATTTTGAAAACTACTAAATATGTACCATGACTCCCTACAGAAACTACAATATATTGCAACTACGAGTTCATTACATTTTAAAAAATGCTTAAGATTTATTACTCTTTGATGACAGGATCTGACTGAGGTGTGAATTGTTCATTTACACTTTTTGGTGGCCTTTAGATAGATAGGTCAGACATTCTAAACTGATAGCTGTAGTTTCTATTTGTAGCAACTGAAAACTATGTCTCTGACAATGTGATATGGGAATTTGTGACAAAAACCGAAACTTTGTTCTTCTCGCAGAGCCCAAGGATTGCAAGCAAAATACCTGCAACAAACACCGACTGAATCGACAGCCAGTAGCACGACCCCTAGTGGCAGCAGTCCGAACTACTTCTCCTACAGTGTACCTGCAGCACCTAGTGGTGGTGCCACTAGTCGCACATCGGGAATGGCCTTGCAAGCGAACACTGCACTGCCCCCTGGTGCCACGAATACAACACGACTAAGCAGAGATGCTATCGTACCGAAGACGAATGTTCCGAAACCGAGTCAGCCTCCATTGGTGTCGGCGTATTTCCCTAACCAAGCAAAAGTGACGTAACAGCAATATTGTGACAAATTGTCTTGTATTTGCCCCTGACAAGCGGCTACGCTTTGTAATGCATTTCTAAGATTGTATATTAAATGTATATAAAAGTTAACATAGCCAACTGCTAGGACATTTTGTTCAATGTAGCAACATTGCAGTTACCTGGGAGAAATAAAATGTCTTGTCAGCAAAATATTTACTTTCAAATTTAGAATATAATGTATAAGAGCTACAGCTGTGTGTGTGCATGTGATGTATTTTAATACCTGTGTCATTGTTGTGAATAGTAAATATCACTCATACTCATGGGATACTCATGTTATTATTCAAGTGTTATTAATTTTTAGTCCATACTAACCCATTTATCAACACAAGTTTGCCCTTAATTATTTTTTGTAATAAAAATATTGGTGTATATAAATTTATACAGTGCCTAACTAAAAACATGTTTGCAGGCGTTTAAAAAAAAAATTCAGATAAGTGTTTTTCATCAAATTCACATTTTATTCTCATTTTGAGCAGCAAATACACAGTATTGTTCGAGCTGGCAGTTGAAGGCCGCCGTGTCACACAATGCTCACGCAAACACCTTGCGCAATCAAACTGGCCATTGCCATGGACACAAGCAATTTACAGTTGAATTAGGACAAATAATCAAGCACACTTACACAGTCAGACTGACACACATACTTGGATATCTTACAAACACAGCTGTACGCACGCTACACAGAAACAAAGAAATAGAAGGTGTCTTAATGGTTGATTAAATTAATGTTTTCCTTGATACATCTACCCCCTTCTTTTCATGAACTGGCAGCTTTGAACTGTCGGTATCGGATGCTAGATGACGGGATTGCAATTTGGAAATAACCAATATACTTGACTTACGTTTAACAGCTATAGTGGTTTCTCTTAACTTTACCAAAAAATCATATTTTAAATTTTTTGTGAACTTTTGTATAACTATATGTCACAAGAAAGGCTAAAGGTCATTTGATAACTCTGACACAGGCAAGAGCCCAAAGTGTTGGCTATAGTTAGATGAACATTGTCTGTAAGAGTACGACAGTTATCACAGATGTCATTCTAAAACAGTCTGAAACACTCAAAGATTGACCTTGGACAGAATAGTATAGTACAATATAGTACAGACACAAAAGGAAGGCAACGTACTCAACTAGTAATACTGCATGGCATTCTATTATCGCTCAATTACTCACATGCACACACTTATTTAGAGTTAACATATGCACTAATTATTACATACACGACACATTATGTACACAGCATGTCAAGGACCTAGTATTTTGTTTCCCCTTTCGTTAACTACAGCCTCTAACTGTGCATCACCTCAGACAAGGGGCCCTACAACCAGTGAAAATAGCCTCATTAATCTTCATCATGTAACTCATCCAATATTTAGTATACACTGTACCAGTCACCTTTAACCTAAAATAAAATTGAAAGGTTAATTATTACCTAACATGTTAGAAATATGTTTGTCTAATTTCATTACACATTTTTTGTTTTTTAGTCCACAACTATTTAATCACCGCCACCTTTTCGTAAAGTTGGAATTGTCGGAGTGAATTTGCGCGCGTAATGCTGGACGCAGTGCAATCATCACAAATCGACTGTTGCACAGCAATAATTCAACAAACATTGAAAGAAACTGGCAAACAAGAACATGAAAACAGAGCCGTAACCATAATATGCATACATAAAACCACGCTCTGCTCCAACCAAAATGTCATAACCTGCATTTTGCCATCGGTGTAAGTTAAACTACAAACAAAATAAGCAGTTCTTCCTGTCGGGATACTGCAGTGTCTACAGTGCTTATACCAGTGAACGGTGGGGCCACAGTGGCTTAAATGCATTAAGAAATCAAGACGATTTCTGCTTACATGCCATTATGCTCATTCTGTATAAAGCTTTGAAGTAATACTTCAAAATACATAACGTTCCCATAGGACACTAATCAACCAATGCGAAAATATGTGACTTTCTGGGAAATTAATAAAATTAAAATGATCTTCATTAGTGCTATGCTGGCTTCTCTTAGTTAATACTAGAACAGTAATTCCAGTAGATACAATAGCATGACTACATCATTTTAAAACTACTGTTTGTCACTTGTCTTCTTGGGGAACATTTCATCGTTTAATCTGGATATAAATATAAATGCCTATGTCCTAGAGATGTCAAACCAAAACATTTCGGCATTTGTGCAATTTATAATGTAAACTGACCCAGTATTGTACACTTCGTCCAGTCCCCCCTTCCCATCCCCGTGTTCACATTTTAAAACAACCTACCCGGGCGTTAAAGAAAATTTTACCCAGCAGGCTCTGAACTCGGGCTTCCGAGTGTCGAGATATTGTAGAATGACTGTTTATGAACCAGTGATCTGCTATAGTAGCAACTACTGACTTATGTGATCTACAGCAGCATCTTGTTCACACAACAGTGTTGACTACACTGCACCACCTCTCTTCACCCCCCTGATATGTACGTCACAGACAGCAGCAGTTGTACGTGGATAAAACACCCCTAGCACCTTTTTACGATTGGGGCGACTTGTCCTTTGTATACAGGGGACTTAGTCACTCGGTCTGATACACCTTAACCAGCATCTTGCAGTGTTTGCGCTAAGGCAATGGACGCTTCTTGTGTCCCACACCAGCGGGACGCGTCGTCCTGCAGCTCCCGTTTAAAAACCTGTCCGAAGTGAGACTAGTTTCTCAACCGAGGAGCGTTTGTCGTCAGGCGTTCTGCAGGATGAGTTGTGTAGGTGGAGAGGTTCTCACCACTTCTTGGCTACGCATGCTGTCCTGGGTTTTTAACGTCTCCTCGATCACGTTCGCCATGCGTTCTCGGTCCACCTACAAACACAGGCTGGGTTGAAACAACTGCGTTGTGACTTACATGACAGGTAGCTGTTGTGACTTACATGACAGGTAGCTGTTGTGACTTACATGACGCGTAGCTGTCGAACTGCATGTTGTTGCAGGTGTAAGCAGTTTCCCTTTTACACAGTATGCCCACCCATCTGTAGTCTTATAGGAATATATAATATATAGGAATAATAGTAATCAGTATTGTAGACTGTATTCAGCCATTTGGCACATTTCACCACCTCTTGTTAACTCAAATTAGCATCTGCCTAATTTAACTCAAATTAGTATCTGCCAACTTCCAACATTATGCCACAAACATGACCTATCTTATTATGTCAGTGTAAATCACACCACACCTCAATGTAAATTTCTACTACCACCACAGTTATTTTGTTACATTAAATCAGATCTCCAAATGAATATACAACATGTAAATTTCCACCACAACGATTATTTTCTTACATCAAATCATATCTCCAAGTCTGCACTATTATTGAGAAAATAGAGCAACTACTGCAATCAAGTAGTGCCGACAAATGCTGAAATTGCAACATGCCGACCCCCTCCCCTGGTGATCACTTACTGCATTGATAAAGCCGTAGTGCACAAGTTCGTCGGCCAATAGGAAAGACGTGTCGTCGGGCTTCAGGTCACAGGTCAGCTGACGGTTCATCTTGTCATCCATTCGCAGCAGAATTGTCAACTACAAGGGACAGCAACATGTCACACTCTTTTTTTATGGACTTTACATCCACAATCGACCACTTACCGGTACTACTTATTTATATTCACATAAAGACAGCAAAGCCAATAATAGTATTGGAACAGGCACCAAGGTATGCACTGACCTTACAGTCAGAATTTATTATGGATTTTACAATTAATTAAAAAAATTCACATATACCAAACTTTACCCAAAAAGTATCGTGTATTGCAACGTACAATTTAGTTTTGTACAATTTGATCCAACCCTGATGTCTTAGACCACCTAAACCTTGCTTGAGAATTTAAATATATATACTGGCATGTAGTGATTGAAACCTACATTTTAACTTGACAGGATGAACAAATCCACACAATACATGCACCATTCCTATTTTGACCGAGTGCTGAAATAACTCACATAAAAATTCAGCTTGGTATTTGTCACGAATGTGCCTAGCCTCAAAAAGTATTTTTTCAACCATTAAGTTTGTCATTCATTTTTATACCTGAGTGAAAAACAAAACAGTGTCCTTTATGACAATGTCTCCATTTGAAACAAATCTGCTTTAACATTGTAAACCCCGGTACTCCTAATTAAACATACAGAACTCACACAATGTGACAGATATGGTCATAACACCCCTGTTACACCTCACCTGGGGACAAGTGTGGCTTTAACACCCCCATTAAACATCACCTATGGACAGGTGTGATTGAATCACCCCATTTCACCTCATCTGTTGACATGTATGGCACTGACACCTCCACTACACGTTACCTGAGACAGTGTATGGCACTGACACCTCCACTACACGTTACCTGAGACAGGTATGGCTCTAAACCCCATCACACCTCACCTGTGGATACATATGACCCTACTTCCTCTACTACACGTCACCTGAGACAGGTATGGCCCTAAACTCTAAACCCCATCACAACTCACCTGTGGATACATATGACCCTACTTCCTCTACTACACGTCACCTGAGACAGGTATGGCCCTAAACCCCATCACAACTCACCTGTGGATACATATGACCCTACTTCCTCTACTACACGTCACCTGAGACAGGTATGGCCCTAAACTCTAAACCCCATCACAACTCACCTGTGGATACATATGACCCTACTTCCTCTACTACACGTCACCTGAGACAGGTATGGCCCTAAACTCTAAACCCCATCACAACTCACCTGTGGATACATATGACCCTACTTCCTCTACTACACGTCACCTGAGACAGGTATGGCCCTAAACTCTAAACCCCATCACAACTCACCTGTGGATACATATGACCCTACTTCCTCTACTACACGTCACCTGAGACAGGTATGGCCCTAAACTCTAAACCCTATCACAACTCACCTGTGGATACATATGACCCTACTTCCTCTACTACACGTCACCTGAGACAGGTATGGCCCTAAACTCTAAACCCCATCACACCTCACCTGTGGACATGCGTACTCCTCAACCTCGGTCGGTTTGGTCACCTGACAGGTCATATTGATGACCATTCTAGGTTCAGTGTCCAGTGGTTCTGGGGTGTCAGACTTGACCGACTCCGCAAGCTCTGGAGAAACGGCCCGTGGCCGGTTGTTGGTGAGGTTCGTGAGAGGGGCGAATGCCGTCAGGGGGTAGATTCCATTCCTGGGGAACATGTCAAAACTGTCAACTTTCAGATTGGAAGCACATGATGTATACACTTTCTTTGGTATTATTCCTAGAAAAAACACTTTACGTACAAATAAAAGTGTTTCTTCCCCTAAAAATGATGGACACAACATGGTACTTTAAAAAAAGTAAAATGCTGGTAATATATTATTAAACTGTGAAATTTAGTATATTCTTTAAAAAATAATTTACATTCAGTGATGGTTTTTTTTTAAACGTGCAGTAAACTTCTTCAATATTTCATGATCCACCAATTAAAATGCTAGATTAATTACTCCTGCCAAATCCTTTGGTTGCTTGTATGAAACAATAACAACACACTAAACAATTCTATTTCCTACAACACAAGAAGACAAAGAAGAAAATCACTTACTTGACGTCCTCCAGGAGTTTCTCCAAGTCCAGAGTTCGCACCTGACCCAACCTACAAATAACATATGAACTGAGCACAGGGCAAATAACTCAATTTTTTTGTCACACTGTCAGAATGAATCATGTGACATGACAATGCACAAATTAAAAAAACTCAAATTAACTGATGCAAATTTCGCAGCTGATTTTGGCACAAATTTGACTCAAATATGTCTGTTCAATGTTGTGCTAGATTTAGGAGGAATAACTAAATATGTTGCTCCTAACAGTTGTGCTAGATTTAGGAGGAAATAACTAAACACTTTGCTCCTAAGACTTGTACTATATTTAGGAGGAATAACTAAATACTTTGCTCCTAACATTGTACTATATTTAGGAGGAATAACTAAATACTTTGCTCCTAACATTGTACTAGATTTAGGAGGAATAACTAAATACTTAGTAGGAAGTGCTGTAAATGTTAAAACAAATCAGAAATAGCACGACACCTTACCTACAACGCGGCCAGCCCCGAGACTGACACTGACATCATATTTATGAGTTGGCATCTGAAACTGATCACAGACTCGCTCATTAGGATACAGACAAGACTTGAGATTCAGACGACTCCAACTTACGTGAAGAGAACTGGCTCACTGTCTGCAGAAAACCTTGTCTCCGCAATCACATTGGTGGGGGATATACTGGAGAGTAGTGCATCATCAGGTAATCCTTCTACTAAGACATCTGTAAGGACAAACGGTCTCGGTTTGACAGGAAGTCATCACAGATTCCAACACCAGATATTCATGTTGTATGCAGTAATCAGACCCTGGGTGACTGGTGTTGTAGTGTAGTAGGGTTGACTGAGTTACCCACTCATGTGTTTGATGCATTTCTTACCGACGTGTTGATGAGTTACTTACTCATGTGTTTGATGAGTTACTGGGATGATTGATGATATTTACTAATGTGTTTGATGTGACACTGACATATCTGATGAGTTATTTACCGACAGATTTACTGACATATTTCGTTGTTTGATGAGTTACTGACATGTTTCATTGTTTGATGAGTTACCGACATGTTTCGTTGTTTGATGAGTTACCGACATGTTTCGTTGTTTGACGAGTTACCGACATGCTTCATTTTTTGATGAATAATCAGAATTAATGACATGTTTCGTGGTTTGATGAGTTACTGACATGTTTCGTGGTTTGATGAGTTACTGACATGTTTCGTTATTTGATGAGTTACTGACATGTATCGTTGTTTGATGAGTTACTGACATGTTTCGTGGTTTGATGTGTTACTGGCATGTTTGATGAGTTACTTACTGGCATGTTTGATGATGTAGTGAGCTGCTAGAAGCTTGAGAGAATGCACTTCAAACAATACTGTGTGGAAGAGAAGTTCCCGCGCCGTCGGTCGCTTACTGAAGTCCTTCTCAAGGCACTGCTGGATGAAATTCTACAAAATGGGAAATTAGACAAACCATTACATTCTATCTAGACAGCGCCTGCAATGAACACTTCCTTTTTGCTACCTGTAATTCATGTCAGACTGGAAGGTGAGATGTGATAGAAGCGCAAAGGAAAGCAGTAGATGGAAAAGGCTGGACGTATTATTGTTTTAAAGCTAAATGCCCACGTGTCCTCACAATACAAAACGGGACTGTGGCATCGCTGAATCTTGTATCATAAGAACAAATCAGGTTCACATAATCTAGAGTGTCTCTGTCTTTATCAACAGAAGTTAAACACTGAATCAAACTTGTGTACCTTTTCTCAAAGGCCACACTGGTCACAGAACCAATAGAAAGTGCAACATATTTCAGGACACACATGTACCTTTTGCAAAGGATCTTCTAGCGTGTCTAACGTCTTAAAGATGTTCTCTTCGCTTATGTGATTTCCCGTGTCTCCATTGCCAGGAATCTCCAGTGCAGCCATCTATTAAAAGTGTTAACAGTTAGTAACAGCAGAAACAAAACTAAGTAAAATAGACACAAAATAAACACAATACTTACACAGCTTAACGTCATATGTGCAAACCGTTAGTATCAGTGACAAATTCAACAACGTTCAATGATATGACAGTGTGTACATATTAAATCACTACAAACCTTATATCCCCACATTAATATTACCATCCTTACATGAATTAGATTACATTATATTTATTATTACATGTAAAAGCCATCTGATAAACCATAATATATGTGAGGACACAAAGTAATTGTCCATAACAGCTTCATAAAACATGACCGTTTCAAAAACGTTTACATTACGCACGTGTATGTAAACAATAAACTTGCATGTTTACATGAATATAATTACACACTTTGTGGTACACACATTGTCTGGATAATTCCAGTGTTCAAGATCACTACCAATGTTCTAAACTGAACTAATGCGACAGTGTTCATTTCTTAGATAATACAACATCTGAACATGTTTAAAGAGTCATTGGAGGGTGACCCACTGGCGTTGGACAGAAACAGAACCAACACTCACCTTCACAAGTTGACGACCCCAAGAGAGAAAACTCTACTTACCATGTCTCATTTGGAATTACAAGAATGGTGTGGAAACTCACTACTCTGATTATTATTTTGGCATGAAGAGACCCGAATAATGACGTGACAATATTAGGGGGATTATAGATAATTCCTCTGTTAGGGAAATAAGCCCTAGGTTATCAACATGGCTGAATGTTTTTAACATAACGTCCAAACTTAATTATGAATTTAGAAAACAACAAAGGGCATGACATGTTGAAAATTATCTATTGGAAGCTAATTCAGTTGACAAATGTGGGTGTTACCCTCCCTCCAATCAAAAGGAAGAAGTCCAAGAAATATGGACGTTACCTGCAAGGGATTGTGGGGAAGAATTATGAATGTTACCCTAACTCTGTTAGGGATCTACGGGAAGAGGAAGAACCTTGGGTGTCACCCCCTCTAATAAGGATCAAGGGTAAGGATAGAGAACTATGGATGTTATTACCCCCCCTCTGCAGATGTCGGGGAGGATGAAGAATAAGGAGGGTGTTACCCCCTCACATTGCAAGGGAATTAGGGAAAGTGGCAGAACCGTGGGATTTTATGCAACTAAAGCAGATGAGGTCACACTTACCTGAACAAAGGTGAACTTATCGAACCACTACAAACTCACCTTACTGTGTCATCTACAAACACTGATCTCAACAACCCATCTCAAACCACATGCAGGGATTCCCACTTGTACATTTAGTCATTAGAAAGATAAATGTAGAGATAAAACTTTTTTATCTGGCAAAGGTTCGCCAAATTTGCATTCTTCAAAGATCTGTTATTCAACTGGTTATTTATAATACAGTTTTTGTGATTTTTTTTATTATAAATATTTGTTGCATATTTATGGTCGTAATATTGATGTGATCATCAAGAGATTTTACAGATATGTTTCAGCATTTTATTTTAATAAATCTGTTCAACATATGTGAATATTACATTTCATTATTCCACGTAAAACAATATATTTAACAGATTTAATGGGTTTACACGGTTATTTTTAGTTAAATAAAGCAAAACTGTTAATGCAAAGTGTTGGTCTTTAATTTAGTGGTTCTTGTGAATAACCACAGCTTACGGTTAGGGTATGTACTATGTATCATAGCCACCGCATTGGGGCAACTCCCCCCTGCCCCCACACCCCAGGGTCAATGCCAGTGAGTCACCGCCCCAACACCCGACATTTACGCAGAAATGTAGAGGTAGGTAAAATGCAGACCTCTAATGCACATATCCCAAATGAATAAATATCTACTGCAGTGGTCATCGGTGCATTTCCTGCAGGTAAAAGAAAACACAACCATTGTCTCCCGCTATTCAACGCATAGGGATTGTGGTCACTAGGGGGCAGCACTAGGTTTGTCCTCCACTTTACGTAAGGCAGACCTACACGAATGATTAACAGTATGACTGTCAGGTGACTCAGTATCAACCAACCAATCAAATGCATCGTTTCTTGAAATAAGAACGATACATCCGATTGGTTGGGTGACAATAAGACACCCAAAAACAGAACACAATTGAACACTCGTATAAATGTCACTTTACAGTGAGTAGGAGTGAACTGATTATTGTAGGCTTCTGCTTATTACTTTGCAATAGTCTTGTAGGACTTTTCAAAGTTATCATCCAGATCAAATCTTACAAGATTGAAAACAAAACATTTCAGTTTTCATACAATTTAAATATTGCTGGACATATTTAACATGCCAGGAATGTCTTAGTGAGTTCAAAAGAAAAACAGTTTGACAGATATTTTAATTTCCTTATGGAAACTCGTGTAAAAGAAGCAATTATTGTCAAAATATTCAACGGACGTTTGCACGTGATTATTTCTGGAGTGTAAATATATGAAATGTAACCACAATCCCCAGCAATAGCAAGCACACACAAGAGCACAAGAAGTACACATGACAGCTACTTTAAGCTGTCCTCATCAAACCAGTGACTCAATTATATATTGCTATTCCCTTGTTTAGGTTATTTTACTTTTCTATGCAGGAAAACTGTACATGCGATAGAATAAACAATAAAAAGATAAAGACAAATACTTGTCAGATGAATGTCAATCATATCACATCTTTACATAATTATTCTGGTGTGACATATGACTGTGGCCTACATGGCATTGTCACGTGACAGACAGGAAATGACAACTATGTGAACAGTTGCATAATCGAAACAAGAATACGTATTTATTTATAATAAAAACCCTGCAACTATGATAACACACAGTGGAAGAGATGACGCCTGGCTTAAACGATAATTGTAATATGAGATATCACTCAACGATTCATTCGTCATATTGCTAACGACACCATGCCTGCCCACCCTTAGTCTGAAGGCCATACGCAATACGTGCACTGTGAATACGTCGTTTATCTTCCTAATCACACGTACAATATCAAACCACAGACACTGCTGTCCTGGCTTTCAGACATAATAGGATTTCTGCAGATTAAGTTTTACTGTGAATGTAACTTTCGCGTTACCAACAACAAGCGACAGATTGTGAAATCTTTAATCCAATCACAATTTGTCAGTTACATTAAGCACCATAATCCTATAAGTCTGGTGGGTTGTTGGCGATTACCTGGAAAATGTACCACATAAACAACAAGCTATTTATAGTCAGCTACACAAAGCTGACCATACTGTTAATGCACGTCAGCAAGTTTAATATCTTCTAAAAGACACACAAATATAATAAATAACGAGTTTAATTTAAATTCACATGTGTAGATGTTTGGAGTAATTTCTTAACTGTACATAAAGTTCTAACAAAGAAAAAAATGTCCTGTTTTATTTTTAAAGAAAGAACTTACAACTATGTTTTTAATGAAAGTAGTACCACATACCGCTGTATTCAGGGGCAACATAGTGCAGATTTCGTGCCTCCTGTCGATATGTCTTCACATGCATGTGGATTGCATCAGGAGCCACTGAGACAAGAACACAACGTTTTAGAGAACAAAACACTTGTGCAGTGTTGGTGTGACACATCTCTAAGACTACGACACTGTGCAAAGAATTAATATAAAGTTAACTAGATACTTTGAATTCTATACCAAAATGTAGTGATTGTTTCTTTAATTTATGCATTGATTTTTTAACTTAATCTGTATTTTATATTTCTTTATTTTATTATAAATAATCTATCTGCCTATAACTTAATTCCATTTAACCACTTACGTGGAAGTCACTATCTGCCAGAGGAAAGCACAAAGCAGCCAAATCTGCCCCTGCCTAATCAGGGGAGGTGGTATCGCATTTGTATAGGTCAACACATTATTTTTACCATAGATTAATTCATTTTAACATGTATTCACATCTCATATTAAAACCTAATACACAACCAACATAATATAATAAAATAATACATTTGTTTTAATATGCAGCCACCGACACATAAATATATGTAAACAATCTTGTAATGGGATATTGCAGAAAATAGCTGTCTTCAAATTCAAGGTTTTTATTAACTTAACATCTCAGCCAGGTTGAAACAGTGATTAGAGATTAGAAGGATTATAAGACACAACATCAGACTGGCATCACGGATCAGCATATATCCTCTCCACAAAACTTGTGAATTTAGTCCTAAGCATTCCTTCATTACCTGTCACCGCTCAGACCTGTCACAGGTGTTTTGATCATTCACCAGTAAAAATAAATACATTCATGACAGTGCCCAGCAGAGGTCAAGGCAGATTAGCTCAGCCTGAATATCAATTTAATAGTTCCAAGGCCGTCTGGTCAGCAACAAACACAGACACTGTCAGATAAATATCTTGGCCGACAAATGTGTTAATAGCATTCTTAACTATAAAATTATTACAAATGTAGCAGACTTTAGCCCATATATATAATCTTACTGATCATTTTATTAAATATAAATGTGTTTATATTGCTAAAAAACCAAGAAGCCAATATTGATTATTCCAATTATACATTTATTGGAGTAACAAAGTGGTCTACAAATAAATTACCATGAAATGTCCGACTCCCTCCACCAATGTAAGAAACTCCATTGCGTCACCACATTGTATCACCACACTGTGTCATCATGTGTCCTTACCACATTTTGACACGACATTGTGTCACCCATTTTGTCACCAGTCCCATACTATATCCCCACATTGTGTCACCACATCATTTTACCACATTGTGGTTGATATACGTAACAAACCAACCTGAGCCTATTTTGATGAGTCCGTTGTGTTGGATGAATATCGTATCTGTCGTGAGGTTGCCATGGATGATTGGAGGCTCGCATGAGTGCAAATAACTGCAACCAATCAGACAAAGTTAACTGATGATATGTATCATGTAGAAATAATTTTGAAGGAATAATCTTTAACAGAATTTTTAATTAACAAAAATATAATGATATGTACTATATATATATACATATATATATATATATCCATATATATATCCATATATATCATATATACATTCCATATATACATTTTGATTGCATAACCTTTGGGGACGGGTAGAAATATGGGTGAATGGGTGATGGACAGGTAAAAAACTTGAAGGAGCAAGTCTTCCAAAACCATAGATATAGTCAGTTATGCCTCTGGCTCAACAATGAGTGTAACTTGCTTAACAGTTAACATCCATGTGTCCACCAAAACATGGCAAAAATGTTGTCCTGCATAAAGCCCTAAATCTAAAGGCACACTGGCCTTGTTGAATAGTATAGACAATGCAAGTAAGTGGCACCATTACTGTTACAATGATACCATAATAACAAAAAACAAACCTTAATGCAGACAGAATCTGAGTGCACCATCGCTTCCATGCCTGAAACACACAAGATTACAACATTACAAAACAAATCCGTAAACAGGGATTTTTTTAAATTTAATGTTCACTATTAAAATAATTTGTTATGCAATTTATTAGTAGAGTTCTTTATTTCAAACATATGGGATTGAACAAACAAAAGTGGCCACTAGCTCGAGATGAGGATAATTTTTAAAACCTTTTCCAGTCACAAAAACGGTAATATTCTTGACCCTCTTGTTGGGAATAACATGCGTCATTCATTAGGCATGTACTTCATGTTGCCACGCTCCTTTTATCAACAGTTTGTGGACTGGTTAAGTGGACTGTAAATAACCACATGACTGCAGTTTGAATGGACAACAGGGATTACATTATGTAACCCTCATTCTCCAGCAGCGTGTGCCAAGTGACCACTGACCAGTAGTGACCATTGTCCAGCTGCACAAACTCCCACATATGTCTGTGACATGTCATTATGATGCAACAAGAGTATGACACATTAGCACATGTTAATGCTCACACGGCTATGTTTATTTGTTATATTTTGTTAATATGTATTGTTGAAAACTGTACATTTGTCCTAATGCTACATTAACTGTGGACATAGGAGTATGGATGTAGTCTTGATGGTCCAACGAACATCACGCTACAAACGTGACATGTTGACCATCATGAAACAGAGCTTATTATACTTTGATCTGCTTGATCCGGCAATTACAACACACCCGAGACGCTCTGTCTAGCCCTTGTGACAGATGATTCATTATCTAAACATGTCTCCTCCTCCTCCTTGGAGAGTTCACTAACCGCAAACTTACGTCATCTCATTCAGCCATCGTCTCGCGTGTACATGCTAACCACTGACATTATCACAACATAACTGCAGTAAAATTAAGTCATAAATCTAACATAACTATAATTTATTACACGACTTTCTATGTCAGCCTTTTATGCCATGTCAGCTGCTGTCGTGATTCACAGTTAACGAACCAACCAGACAGACAGGCACAGCTAATAACTTATGCAATTCAAGTCTACTGTAGACATCGCAGTAAGTGCAAAACCGTCACGTGTCATCACTGTCACGTGTCACCAGTGTCAAATGTCGCAAGCTGTCGTCTGCGTCATCATGCCAATGTTGTCTGAGCTACTTGCTGCTGTCACTGCACTGAGCTGTAAAGCCTGGTGATTTGTCAGTCTCCCAAACACTCTCTCTTCTCTGAGGGATTGTGTCATAGGGACCGTATCAAATACATCTTTGGAAAATTACTGATGTCCAATTACCGTACTGACAATAAAAAAGTCAAAATATTTGCCGTTTATATTTATAACCAGACAAATGACATAAAATTCCTTTTCCCGTATTGTGTTACGGACACCTGTGGACATTCTGTGCTCACAATAAAATGCTATCACATTCCTTCTCCTGTGTCTCCTCCCTCTCCTCACTTTGTACTGATACCATCTCTCAGTCCGCTAATCTTGACTACTATCAGCTGTTATCTCCCAACCAATTGGGGGCCAGCTCACAAGAGCTGATGTGGAGATGACCCCTGAGGCGTTATCTCATTTCCCGCATCACACCGTGGCACAGACACTTCCAGGATGTTCAATCCCAACTGAAACATTTGTCTGGTCGAACTACCGGAGGGAGTTACCACTGCCCACTATGGGATCATATGCCAGTGCATCCTAATTCACAAAAACACTTGCACTGATCTCAAACCGGTGAGGGTGAAAATCAATATTTATTTGTTACTATCATTCAAGATAAATCACTGCGAAACCAACAATTAATTAAAATGTTATTATTATAATTAACATAAGTAGAACATCTTGAGTACACTGTACGTGCAATTATAACATGTAGTCAATTCAATATATTTATAACGGTTACTTACTCAAGTTTAAACATCTGCTCAAAGGCACTTGCAAGATAACATTCATTTTAAAATAATTTTGCTGAGAAAAGAAACAAACATTATCAAGACCCACCTTCAATGTTTTGTTGTTCTTTTTTGTCTTTTTCAGGAATTGTTTCAATGATCCAGATGACATATATTCAGTGATGAAAATCACCTAGAAAATAAATAAGACAACAGTCAGACCACACAGCAAACCAACTGATTCCATTCTTTCAAAGCTACACATTTTTAATGGTTACTGAAAACCTAGTCCTTCTGTTAGTGTCATAAAAGAATTGCGTCAAACCTGGCAGACTAAAGCTGACTTGGGCTTGTCTTTGTATAGATTTGTAGGGCGCTTTTATTCGTTATTCGTTTACATTCCAGTTTCCAAAATACTACGACAGTTGCCAGGGTATAACAGAAAGTAACTGCATGGTTCAAGTTTTTTATTTACCAAAAATTATACACTAATTCAACTTAGTCGCAGACAAAACTCGATCTCATTGTAACATAACACTGATTTTATCAATTAATTAAACTGAAAGTAAAAACCACAGCTCTAATTCATCACATCCCGTTTTGTCACAAAGTCCGGGAGAACAAAGTCAAAAAATGTGTCATTAAAGTATGCAATGTCGGTTCCAAAGTCCACAAGTGTAACTATAAAATCTGTTTATTTTATCTAAACTGTAGGTAATAATAGATACACGCTGAGGAATGTTGTGTTTACTGTCAAAGTAAACATCACACAGGATTCACGCTTGGGGCAAAGTACATTGTTTGCATTTCCTAGATGTCTGCCAGCCTTGCTTGCATCAGACACGTGGAAGTGGCCTGGCCGTTCTACGTCCTATTTGGACACACTCCAGTTTGAGCAACTCTATCGAAGTGATCGTCACCCACCAGAGATAACCTCTCGTCAGTATAGATTTAGTAATGAGGCTGGACTAGCACTCCCATGGAACAGAAATAGAACAACTTATTTCTTAATCTCACATCAAAGTTTTGTTATATTTTTATTTAAAGTTGCCTTTTTGCTGTAACTGTGTGGATTGTAAATTATTATTACTTATACTTTTTTTATTTTTACTTTAAAAAAATTATTATATACTTAAAAGGTTGGTCATAAAAATATTAACATACTTTGTTTAAATCATGTAAAATACCTTGATTGAGTGGCGATTATATAAATTTCTCTGTCATTAATTTTATTATCAGTAACAACAATTGCGTAAACTGTAATATTATATAACACAACTGACAAAAATATATCAAATATCAAGCATTTTATATTAAGTTTGAAAACAAACTGCCAGGTTTCATACAAATGAAAACATTACGAAGTATTGAAATAAAATAATCTACTTAGTTACAGCTGCAGAGCAGAGTATGTTAGGAAGTATGTAAGTGATACAGTGTGGGTCAGTCCCTATGGGGTTACATATGAGACCCGTCACCCTAACCCAAATCTGCCTCTCGCACAATTTCATTCAGATAAGAAGGTTATATAATATCTTCCACACTTATGTCTGAGGAAATCAGTTAAATGGAGACAGCCACGTCCGGTCACGAGATATTAAACATGTCACCAGAGAGATGTCTCCAACATGTTCCAAGAAAGGTCAAGTGCATATTTCAGTGAAGCTGTGTCCACTGTCAACTCACCCTGCGTTTGTCACCCTTCGTGTCTGTCCAGTATTTGTGGAACTTGACCAGGTTGGCATGGTCCAGTTGGATGAGATTGTCAAACACCTGCTTCAACTTCTCCTGTAAACACACACATACTCCATGAACACACTCTCTATCATCTTTCAGATTCCCTCCAACACACTATGAATCGTTTAACACACTGCATCAACCCCCCAACACTCCATAAACACTTCAACACACTGACTTTGTGAACCCTTTCAATATACTCCATGAGCCCCCAAACACTCTCCATGAACCCACCAACATGACAATTTCAAAAAACAATACACACATGAATCCTCCAACACATTCCATGAACCACCCAACACACTCCAAAAACTCTCTTAAAACTCTCCATGAATCCTCCAACACGCCTCATGAACCCTCCAACATACTGTATTAACTCTATGTACCCTCCAACACACTTTATGAACCCTCCGACACATTATATGAAACCTCCAAGGTTCCAGCACACTTAATGAGACCACCAATGCATTCCATGAATCTTCTAGCACATCCAGTGAACCACAAACAATCACAAACATATTCAATCAATCTGTCCAGTGTCCAACCACCCAAATACCCTCCGTAGACCCTCAATTACCTTCCAAAACCTCTTCATAATTGTTTAACAAATGTATAGCCCAGATACACCTGCAAGAGTAATACCACATGTGACTTTCATCATACAGCTGGTCTTTTTATATAAAAACGTGTCACCTTTTTATGTTATATATAGCCAATGGCCAATCTAATCAAAATGATACTTCACAATCTTGACAGTTATTCCCACACGAACCACAGATTACTGCCAAATCTTCTGCGTTATCAGTTTGCCAATACAAACTGCATTGTTGATTAGTTTTTTAAACTACACGCACTGTGTTATTTCAATGTTATTCAATAGCATTTTTCAAGGAAACATGTCACTTAGAATAACAGTGTAAGTTTGGGGAGGGGAATTAATAAAGCTTTACATAAAAACAGCATACATAATTTGGGATGCATAGTATACATACACTACCGGGTATTTATAGCTATTACTCATTAGCATCAATAGATGATCATTAGTTGGGTATATAAAAATACGCAAAAGCACGGTTCAGGAATTAAACTTGCATGCACTGGCACAAAGCTATCTTCAGTCCAAGCTACAGTTCATTAATGTGGTTGTACTAAGGTTAAAACAAGTCGGGGACATGGAAAGAAGAATGACAAGGCAGGAGAAAGGAATGCGGGGCAGTGACAGGGAATTTGGGGAGACTGACAGGGCTGGTGGAGTTGTAACAGACCAGAGAAAAGAATCCAAAAAAGCCTCACAACCTCAGGACACGGCCCGGAAAAGTGGGAGTAACAAGTTGTGTAACTAGAATTTGACGGTGGACGAACAACATCTGTGAGTTAATTATTAATTATTATTAAACATGATGAATATGGGCGACCATAGGTGACGGTTGTAAAAAAACATGGAATGACGTCAATGGATAAAAGCCAACGTATAGTGTTGTTGTCATAAATAACTTTATTGCGGTCAAATTTTCTCTGACCTTCAGACTTCTGGAAAACATGAAAACCTGTCACGTCTCTTTCTGCCAGTAAACATGGAGTCTATTACGTCTATTGAGAATACTGCGGTGATCGATGTTGTTTACCCCCCTGCACAGGTGCTTCTTGTAAGGGACACAAACGTAACCCCATTACCAGGGGTGTCACTGGAAGCTGGCTAGAACCGGTTGATTTCAAGGTCGGGGACTTTCTCCAAACATTTCAGTTATTGTCATGATGTGCCAATGCATCCAGTTTGTCAATGTCAGTATTAGGCTGTTAGCAACAAGATAACTCACCAAATACATCCATTTAAAATTACTTTAGAAATAACATTAGACCATAAATCACACACACAAAAGTGACCTTTTCAAATATGTTTCAATAAGTTCAATTATTTATGTATTATTAACTATTAATTTCATTCAACCTGCATTGCTAACAAATCAAACCTAGATTTACTGGATGGTTGGTCGGTTAGCATTATGTTTGTTAACACAGTAACTCACATATTAACCTATTGTTCAGGTAAATTAGTCCCAAGGGAGTTCTAGTCAGAGGATGGACGTAAACATTGTCTCTACTCGAGGGAATTACAAGTAGACTGCAGAGCCTCGAGGGACAAACACAACAGTTACAGTGGATACACATTGTATCTTATTGAGTAGGATGCACTGAAACACTACCCAGCGTGGAATGATACAATTATAACAGATGCTAACTCATACATGGGTTCAGGGAATTCAGGGAACTGACGGGCACCCGGTATCACTGAGGCGAGAAAAAATAGGTTCATGTGTACTGAGTGACAGTACAACTGTATAAGTGAACACCAAAAACTACACCAGACAACCCCACCCGTTGTGCCCTCAGCTGCCAGTGTATAGAACAATGACTGAAACACCAGCGAGGTAATTCACCAGCATAATTCACCAGCGACAACGTAATTCACCAGGCAATACAGATGGGTATTTTCCACCTCCACCAGTAACAGACAGCAACAAACCAGAAAGTGCCTTTGAAATGTGATCCGTCCCGATCCGTTACGCAGCCGTACAATCATATCTAGTTTCACATGGTTTTGAAACGACCCCTTGGCAGGTGACCTATGTAGGCAGGGGGCTTTTAGTGCGGGAATGTCTGGCAGACAGACCTGGCCGGGCTTGGGGACAAGGTTGGTGCCAGACACAAGACGTGCACCTCACAAGGGGTATTGATTCATCATAACTCACTACCTAATGCACTTGCTCAACAAAGGCACAATTCACAACAGGGAATTATACAACTTACTGGCTATGATCAGGTAGACTTCCATTCCCAGGGGCTGTGTGTTAATCATGAACAATAAAGGGGTGTGGGAATAATCACTGTGGGAAACGATACGTATACAAGCATACAATGTGGTGGTCCAGGGTCTAAATTAACTCAGCGAACCGATTCCTAAAACAATTTCTTTGCCTTACTGTGGAATACTGAAACATGTAAAAGTTAAGGTAGCTACTAGCTACTGTTGAGAGCAGACCACAGAACAGTCACATAGCAGGAAAGAGTGAGGACCAAGTGACAGAGAGCATGAAGACAGGGGGGAGTGGCAGAAGAAGAAGAGACTGATTAATTAAAACAATACATATTAAGACAGATCTAAAGGGATAAACAGGTGACTGGTGAATCTTGATCAATATCATCAACACATGAAGATGACAGAACAATGAGAACAGACCTAGTGACAAGGCCTATCCTGCAAGTGACCGTTGGAAACGAAGAACCAGGTTGTGTGGAAGACCCAAGCCACGCTTACTTACCACCTGCGCCTTGGTGGACTTCTTCTCTGAGATGCACACCTCGTTCCAGACGACTTCCACCCCCTCCTCCGTGTCCATCGCCAGGAAGGCACTGTCAATGCCCGGCACATCGCGCTGTTGTACCTGCACACAGACACAGTGGTCAGATCACTGCTAGGTGGACAGTGGTCAGATTATTGCTAGACACAGACATTCAATACATTGGTAAGAGTACCATCAGGACACAGACACACTGGTCAGACTGTACACAGAACACACAGATGGTCAATACACTGGTCAGCTTACAGACAGGACACAGACAGATGGTCAACACTCTGGTTAGATTGTAGACAGGACACACAGACAGATGGTCAGTACTCTGGTCAGATTGTAGACAGGACACACAGACAGATGGTCAGTACTCTGGTCAGATTGTAGACAGGACACACAGACAGATGGTCAGTACTCTGGTCAGATTGTAGACAGGACACACAGACAGATGGTCAGTACTCTGGTCAGATTGTAGACAGGACACACAGATAGATGATCAGCACACTGGTCAAATTGTAGACAGGACATACAGACAGACAGATTGTAGACAGGACACAAGACAGACGGTCACCACATTGGTCACATTGTAGATAGGACACACAGACAGAGAATCAAACCAGGAGCAATTTATAAACAAGTCATGCACGTGGTCGTATGTTACCTTAAATTTGTTCCCACTCTATATGTAATTTCTATTTTCATCAATTACAGCGTTCCGCAGCAGAAAATAATCTCACGACAAATCATACATAACACTCCAGATCTGCCATAGTGCCCGCCACCTGGTGAATGACTGACCAATCAATTTGTCCACTGCAAAAAGTAACTGGCTCCATCAATGTTTTCAGAAATACATTGTTAATTGGTAGATCAGACGGCAATGGTCTAAGGAGGTTAACTGGTAGAGACCTAAGTGGACCACCTGGGCACCAGGGAGGTGATGCACATACAATGTTTCAAGTAATAAGCTATATTCTCCCTACATATATATCGTAGACACTCAACCTGTGGGACAGATTCAAGACAGGACAAAGGACACACACATGTGGTTAGTCTGGTGTCTTAGTCAACGTACAGATCATATTACAAAAGAAAACCGTGTTTGTTGAGTTGAAATCAAAGAACTTTATTGTCTATCATGCAATGGAATTTGTGGAGCATGCTAGCCAAAAAAGTGGTGCTTTGTGAACATGAAAGGAAAATTACCCTTCCAACTCCTCTAAAAAGACCTGCTTTGACAACTGATTCTAAGTAAGTGCAACGCTAGGAACAAGGACTGCGGTCAACCTGGACAGACAGTGGTGTTTTTTTCAAAGGACAAACAAATGTATCGTGCTTAACAATTCTGTTTCGGTCTGAGCTCCGGTTCCTGAGAATCCAGATAATGTCTGAAAGGTTTATTATTAGTTGTGTCTATAATAACTGTCACCAGAATGTTGGCTTCATCACTCAAACGAGAATAAAAACTACACTACCGATGTGCTTATCAGCTAGAGATATTTCTATGTGAAGTGTCAACTGAACAAATGACTCAAGTCACCAAAACTGCAAATCTAGGACAGCATGGTGGTATTCTAAACAAATTTTTTTTTAATGAGAAATGTTTATATAAAAAAATTGAAACTAAACAAGTGCACATTTGTAATGGTTTGATTAACAATTCAAAAACAGTACATGTGTTCAAATAAAAATACTTTAAGTGAATAATAAATCAAATTGATCATGTGACTAGTGACATGATCACTGTGCTGAGGTGCTGAGGACTACACCTTTAAATAACTGGAGCCGTGCCAACTATTTTGTTATGACCAAGTGTCACTGTGACAGCAAGTGTGTCAACATCCACTGAATGACACAAGTGTACATCACGCTGGCCCAGCTAAATTAAGGTCAACAACCCAGTTGGGCAGTGACAAGTTTAGGGATGGTCTCCACAGTGTCTCTGTCTCTGCCTGTCTCTTTCTCTGTCTCTCTCTGTCTGTCTCTCTGTCTCTCTCTGTCTCTCTCGCTGTCTGTCTGTGTCTCTGTGTCTCTGTGTCTCTGTGTCTCTGTGTCTCTGTGTCTCTGTGTCTCTGTGTCTCTGTGTCTCTGTGTCTCTGTGTCTCTGTGTCTCTGTGTCTCTGTGTCTCTGTGTCTCTGTGTCTCCGTGTCTCCGTGTCTCTCTGTGTCTCTCTGTGTCTCTCTCTGTCTCTCCGTCTCATCTCTCTCCGTCTCGTCTCTCTCCGTCTCGTCTCTCCTCTCTCTCCGCCTCTCTCTCCGTCTCTCTCCATTTCTCTCTGTCTCTCATCATGTGACAACATGAATGTAAATGTTTGCATGCACACACACATCGATCGAGTCACACCATTGTTCAAACTTTCAGACCCAAAAAAGCTGTTCAGTTGAGCGTGTGTCCGGGAGCACACAGGTGCAAATGACACCGAAGACCTGGAAGACATTTAAATGGCCCCTGATACCACAACCAGTTGATGCTGGTTGACACAGTGAGTAATGAGTAATCATGGTGACAACAGGAGAGTGAATCTGTCACTTCACCTGCCCCACACTCATGTCCAATGTGTGTCTGACCTCCTTACACCTGCAGGCCACCCAGGTACTCACAGTGGAGTCTGGGAGACAGGGGACACAGCTGCAGGCCACCCAGGTACTCACAGTGGTCTCTGGGGACCCAGGTACTCACAGTGATCTCTGGGAGACCGGGGACACAGCTGCAGGCCACCCAGGTACTCACAGTGGTCTCTGGGAGACAGGGGACACACCTGCAGGCCACCCAGGTACTCACAGTGGTCTCTGGGGACCCAGGTACTCACAGTGGTCTCTGGGAGACAGGGGACACAGCTGCAGGTCACACAGGTACTCACAGTGGTCTCTGGGGACCCAGGTACTCACAGTGGTCTCTGGGAGACAGGAGACACAGCTGCAGGCCACCCAGGTACTCACAGTGGTCTCTGGGGACCCAGGTACTCACAGTGGTCTCTGGGAGACAGGGGACACAGCTGCAGGCCACCCAGGTACTCACAGTGGTCTCTGGGGACCCAGGTACTCACAGTGATCTCTGGGAGACAGGGGACACACCTGCAGGCCACCCAGGTACTCACAGTGGTCTCTGGGAGACAGGGGACACAGCTGCAGGTCACCCAGGTACTCACAGTGGTCTCTGGGGACCCAGGTACTCACAGTGGTCTCTGGGAGACAGGGGACACAGCTGCAGGCCACCCAGGTACTCACAGTGGTCTCTGGGGACCCAGGTACTCACAGTGATCTCTGGGAGACAGGGGACACAGCTGCAGGCCACCCAGGTACTCACAGTGGTCTCTGGGGACCCAGGTACTCACAGTGATCTCTGGGAGACAGGGGACACAGCTGCAGGCCACCCAGGTACTCACAGTGGTCTCTGGGAGACAGGGGACACACCTGCAGGCCACCCAGGTACTCACAGTGGTCTCTGGGGACCCAGGTACTCACAGTGGTCTCTGGGAGACAGGGGACACAGCTGCAGGTCACCCAGGTACTCACAGTGGTCTCTGGGGACCCAGGTAGTCACAGTGGTCTCTGGGAGACAGGGGACACAGCTGCAGGCCACCCAGGTACTCACAGTGGTCTCTGGGAGACGGGGGACACAGCTGCAGGTCACCCAGGTACTCACAGTGGTCTCTGGGGACCCAGGTAGTCACAGTGGTCTCTGGGAGACAGGGGACACAGCTGCAGGCCACCCAGGTACTCACAGTGGTCTCTGGGAGACAGGGGACACAGCTGCAGGCCACCCAGGTACTCACAGTGGTCTCTGGGAACCCAGGTACTCACAGTGGTCTCTGGGGGACCCAGGTACTTATAGTGGTCTCTGGGGGACAGTGGACATCATCCAAACAGAGGGACAGTGGGATCAAATCAATACACAACTGGCTGTCACCTGCATGACCCTGTTAACAATATGACGACAACAGGTGCTGTTTGTTGAACTGTTTCAGTCTTATTACTATTATTATTATTACATTAAATGTGTATTTAGAAAAGTTCAGAAGTGTGACCAAGCATGTTAACATATGGTAATCACTTACTTAAATATGGGCAATCATTTATAGCCATTCACAATATAACTGAACTATCTAGGTACATCCCCACACATGTTCTGTGACCACACACGTCTATTACATGTTCAGTGATCCAGGATGCTGAACTGTCTGACACACGATGATATATGTCAAATGTCTAGTGTTAAACTGTCCATGAACTGGACACTAAGCCAGACATGTATGCATATTGCATAGCAAAGAATACTCACAGTCAATTAAATGCTCACACTGCCTGCTGTCAAATCTGTGGGATATTATTCGGAAATCAAGTTCTACCACAACTTCACAAATGAAGTCACTGCACTGGACACGGAACCTGACATGACACCAGACACTGCACCAGACACCACACAGTCAGACACTACACCAGATACACTACACCAGTCAGACACTACACCAGACAATATTTGTGAATGTCATCTGAAGTCAAAGACTATTCGTACGTGGCACCTGTTAAATTATTCCTTACACTTCAAGAGGAGAGACACTTCAAAAACATTGCATTGTTTCAATGTAGACCGCTGAACACAACTGAACATAATATGCCTGATCACGCCCCTAACTTGGAAGCCGGAAATAGGTCCACAGAGACAAAGTGTCCTCAAGGCTCAGGTTTAATGTTCAAGTTATAAAAAAAATGGACATCCGCAGCCTGTGGAATCAGCTGGTCAAGCCAGGGAGAATACCCTCACACAGGGTGGCAGGGCTACACCCTGGAAGAAGACTATAATTATATATCTAATATATCAATTTTGTAAGATCAACAAAGCATTCACAATACAATCAGCAGGCGTGTATTCCAAATGGAGGTATGTTAAAATACATTACAGCCCACTCAGGTTCATCAGGATTGATCAAACCTGATCTATCTACAAGACAAGCCAGTTCAAAACTCACTCAATATTTGCCTTGCTAAACCATCTCTAGCTGGCTTGATTCAATAAATTTATTGATTTAGAGTGAAAAACAGATAGGTCTACAATGTCGTGTATCACAAATATCATGATAACTAGATATGTCTGCGCCACTAGTTTGGACTACGAGATCATGTGATGCTTTTCAGCCTATTAGTTTCCTGGTGATGACCATTCACTGTCCACAATGACAACCACTCCCTGACCACTCTAATAGTGTATTAATAATACTGACCAGAGACCCGAATCATTTTCAGCATGCCTAGTCATTCCATTCCATTCAGAAGAGAACACAAGCTGACCGCAATATCAGTGGCACTCCCACCAAATGAGATAGTTATCTTTGTGGTCCGTCGACTTGCACTATTCTATACCACTGACTAACACTTTTCATAAATCTACAACAATATAAAATCTAGTATAATGGTACACCCAAACAAAACTATAAATAACTTTAATAAAAAACCCTGACTCTTCAAAGCACAAACAAAAAAACACTGGTCAATCAAGCTACTATGTAGACGTGTCAGTTAGCATCTGATTGATCAGACACTTAAGTACAGTTCTTGAATTCTGAACACACTATTCATAAAAAATGTGTTCATTAACTATATGACATAACCAAGACCAAATAATTCAATAAATTAACTTTTACTTGTTGCAATTTACAATCTGACGTATGCTGAATGAGTGATATTAAATACATAAACCTAGCTGTTGAACATTTATAATAATGTACTGGGCTTTATTCAGTTACTAGCACTGATTCACTGCTACCACTATAACATGAACAGAGCTATCACGACACAAATCGACGAGTACAAGTATCACATGCGCCACATAATCAATAACATCCACCAGTTCCAAAAACTCTGACACTTCATTTACATAGGTTAAAAAAAATATGTAACGAATGTATAGTGCAAGAATGTTTTATTAATGCCGCTGTAAAGTCAGCCATTCATGAAATAGCTGCTGTGTTCCTGGGGTGCTTCTAACTACTGGCCTCGTGCCAGTCACATCAGTGTCTTGCCGAGAGAACCGAGGCGTCTATGAAATATTAAATATGACACAGAGTTACGTGGCTGACAATCATGGCGCACCACAGTTTATTGTTCCGGGGCCTCGAGGAATAATGTTTAACCATTCATTCGTGCACAAGTGAGATATTAAAAACTGCCCCATTCCTATGCTAATATCACTGTGATATCGTGGCCTTGTTGTGTAATTGTTCTACACGAGCTGTCTAGGTGAGTCGTAAACTCTAACACTGCTGCATATTGCCTCTTTATAATAAGTCATTTTCGACTTTTATTCATCCACAAAATAAACACTCATTGATATACAATACATTGTACTACATAAAATTAGCATCCTTCATTACGTTTCTCTTCATAATATGAAGCTGTAAAATGTTTACTTTTCATAGCCCTGATGACTTAAGACACAAGTTGAAGTTTATTATTATCCTAAAAAATACAATGACAATTTCACTAAAAAGATCAATGCTACAATTATTATTCATTGTTCCCACATAAATTATCCTTGTCTTAATTTTTTTACAAATTATCTTAACTATTAATACATTTTTACATTTTCTATGAAACTGCAACCTGAAATCAAGACATTCCTGGCAGATCCACACCCGTATTTCTAAACCACTCAGAATAGCATGTTAATTTAACCTGTGTAATAGCATCATAAGAATGATAGTGGTGATAGAAATCTTTACGGGATGAACCCAAAGTACCAGGGAATTATCCCTGGCTTGGGAGATTATAGTGGACTGGTCAGTGGTTGGCCTAATGCCACTTTGTTGCTGATTATACTGGCATACACTGGCACATCTAGAGAGGAGACCGGGTCAATACTAGGCCAATGTCCAGTCAGAGCATTGATGGAACTTGAATGGACTTTTTATTATCTCAACATTAGTTATAGTAACATGAACGTTTATTTTATGCATCATTTTCAGGCTAAACTGCTCAAAGGTGTTTACAAGCACATCCAAACAAGCCACACACACTAAAACACTTCAAAACATCTACTAGTATATTTATGTTAAAAATACTATGGAAAATAAAACATTGTGTCTAGAATATAATGTGAATTATTATGTATTTACTCAACAAAACCACCTATTATACATTCATTGGAGTCATTTTAAAACTGATTCTTTCACTACATGGTTCATTATATATTCATGAATATACTGTACTTTTCAGTTTTACAAACTATAAATATAAATCATTCCAATAAACCACAAACCAGATCTGTTAACTGTTGCTCCAATCAAAGGTACGACTTCTGGAACCACTGCAGGACTAACATTCAAAAGTGTATTTTTAACAAGACTGAGAAAAAAGCTAATATTATTCTGGTTATAAATGAGGTATTTTGGCACTTGGAACCTCAGTGACATATTATTCTGTACACTCTCGTGTTATGCAAACAGTCACATTACATCATCTTGTTCCTCCCTGATTCCTGCTACTGGGATCAGCTAAATCGCTTAGTTTGTTTTACTCTCTCCACAAATTGTCCCATCCATCACCATCGGTTGCCCCCCACCCACCCCCAGCTGTTCACACCTGATATTTCAGGAGCAGACTCTTTACACTAACGCTCCATCTTGCTTCCAGTTAGATTATATTGATGCACAATCCACTACACGATTTGAATATTATAAATAGATTATCTAAATGCCAGTCAGCGTTGGGTGACATTATATTAGCAAGTAAAATCAAATGCCATGGATTGGTGGTGGTATTTCACTTCTGAGCAGACCAGGCTGTCTTATGTCAGATGTGAGATGTCCACACCCATCTCACCATGGCCTTCAGACTGATAGAGAACCGATATAGCTATGTGAACATCCAATGTACTGACAGCATTAACTGCACAGCCAGACGGAAGCTAGCCCAACCACACCAAAGTCCTGGCAAATATTCACCTCTCTGTTGACATGTTTATCATGCCGCACTTGATTCAACACAGGGTGGCATTCCTCTCACCATAAACCCCCTGCACTGGGGTAAACATGGCTGACCTACTAAACTAAGCCCGAACCCTCATTACAATCTGCAGCCATACAATCAGCCACCCACACAAGGACTTCAACATAATGTAATCCCCATGGTGATGGCAGCCTCGCCAACAGGCTGTGCCTACGTTATTTGTTCTGAGCTTCCTCAGCTATGTAAGCCAACTCAGCCTCTGAATTCTGAAGTTCCAAATCCCTCCAGCCCTCCCCAGCCATTCTATCCCTAACCAAGTGGAACCTCACCAGCCCCACTGATGGCCGCCTACAACACACTGTCTACACAACGGACAGGCTCTCTATTAACCAATCCCAACAAAATGGACCGAGATCAATACCCTGAACATGAGTCACGGCCTCTCCATATGCATGAGCCTGACACCGGTATTCTCCGGAGTGATAATATATGACCCCGGTCACTTGGTGTCTGGCCAATTGTCCACAAGTCTCTCACGTGTCCACCTGTTACAAGGCCAAGGGCATAATCTGTAACAAACTGCGTAGGAGCCTAGTCGTAGGAGAGCACATGTATGGAAAACGACATTGTGTCAATTACAAGTGGTGGATATTTTTATCTGTCCTCTATATGTGTGTCTAAGGTAAATAAATCTACGTTAAAATGCACACAAAAGATTGGTTTATTAAAACTGCGACAATGCAACTAACACTTCTGCCATGAAATGTATACAATTATTTTATTAATAGCAGTTAGTGTTTGCACGAACTGTTGTTTGTACTGCAACTTGTATCATATGGAACAAATATATGCTCGCACCCTCTAGTCTTGTTTACTTTACATTGACCTCATGCCGTATTGTCATTGGTCAATGCCATTGAAGAACCTAGTTGCATCATTATTCGTGCATACACTTGTGACTGGCAGCTGAGTTGCTTTACTGCTGCGCATTCACTGACAATGTACTTATTTGTATTGCACTCCTGCTTAATTAATTATTCTCGACACAATGTCCTAAATTTGTGTCTTAACAAGTTGCCCAAATAGAAAGAGAGTTGCATTATTGGTGAACTCTGATGACAGAATTGTTACAATGTCTTGACTTCCACTATCTTCTGACAGTTGAGCTGACCAAAACTGATAAACTAGTTGTCAGTGTATGCCAAGCATTAGAAACACTACCATAAAAAACAATGTATGGACACTGTGTCATGTCGCTGACCCCTTGTCTCAAGTACATTGATACGAACGCATATCATAGACTAACAGAAACAAGATTACTTAGCAGTAATTCAGTGTCAATGCCTATACAGTATACACTACTACGTACACTACCGGTACATATAATGCTAAGACGACTAGCCCTAGCCACTCCTAGCAGCTAATGACGTTCATACACATACACAGCTAATCAATGTGACTAGGAGCCAACTAAAGAATAGTATCAGCACACTCCTTCTTTTCCTTTCTACCTCATGCAAGTATCCTGGGAAAGTCAATATTTTTAAAATTTTGATACATTAATTACATTTACAAATGTAATTAATGTATCAAAATAAAGTTATCTGTAAATTTTCAAAAATTAATGTATACAGCTTTATGTTAGTTCTACAACACACACAATTAATCAGAGAAACTAAGCAGCATAAACACAGAGTCACAGATTCAAGTTACAGGTAATAGTTTGGTATAAAAAGAAAATAGCGAGAAGTAATTGTCGATAACGAGAGAAACCAGTTGCAAGCAATTTACTGGCAGTGGCAATTTGGCAGACATCACTTGTGTTGCTAGTAACATTTTATCGCACTCAACGACTGCAGCATATATGAAAAAGGTCACAGGACGTTGTGTTTGGTAGGACACATCTTCACTATACAACTGGGTTTCACAGTGCATTTGTGTGAAAACACGTGTTCAGCTTCTATGCATAAGAAGGTAGTTACAGAAAAGTAGTTGTATTAAATGCTTGCTAATTGCATGACCTTGTTACGGACATCAAAGAGAGGACTGGCATTGCAACAGGAGTCTATTGACATGTGACATTGTTCCAACAAGCAATGACAGGTCTTACATTCACTCACCACACACTAGTGGGAAACCACTGGTACAATACCTGTTGACATAACACATTATTATGGCAGTCACACAGAACACAATCTTATAATGTATTGCATAACGTACTGTAAGAGCCCCCCCCCTTTACGACTTACATTGTTCTACACAACTGACTTATTGGTAATTAAATTGCAGGAACATTACAGGAGATTGTCTTAATTACCACAACCCTCAGTTCCATTCTTCACTAAAGCAACATGACACCCGCATGTGATGTTTATGGGCCAAGTACAGTAATTTACTATTTTTAAATAACCGATCTATACTTAAGTAATTGACCATACCTAACTAATTACACATAATGAGATTAACTACTATTTGCTACTAATGAACCTACCTATATTGGTCAACTCTGGACTGGAGAATGTGAAAAATCTGTCTGTCTGGCAATTAATATGCAATAATAGATGCATATTTCCTTAAATATAACTGGTTATTTTACACACACGCATGCACACATATATATTGTGTTGCACTGTTGTATTCTTATATATTATAGGGGCACTGGAACAAACTGACCAAAATGACGGAGTGACTATATTAACCTTTACAGTCCTGGATTTTTCCCCCAGAAATATGTATGCACGTTTTTAAACACCTGTGGTTTGATTATTATTAAGAATGTTCCCACATGTGTACACATTTTTGGAAAGGTAACATATTCAAGAATCTGTTAGTGGAGAGAAAATTACATTATTACCTAATTATTATTGACAAAACCACACCTGACGATACATGACCACCCCTATGCGTCGAGCGATATATCGCTCGACCGGTCTGTAAAGGTTAACAGAACTATGTTCCTGTTATGGAAATAATTTAGAACTGTGGCCATAAATTCTCAGGTGGCTGGATTGTACAGGTAACTGCAAGTGCCTGTTCTGGGAAGAGCATCTGACAATAAGTAATTATGTCGCCCAAAGACACATCTAACCCAGACAGCCTTGTTGCCAAAGAAGGCAACCCACTATGCCAACTATGGCCCAACTCACAGCCAGATTCGTATTTTTCACAGACACGGTCTGGTGACCTGTGACCTCTTCTTCCCATCTGAGACAGAACATGGGAGAAGTATGCTGCCTTGTCTTCTAACTCGCATGAGTACGAAAACCAGCTGTTGCAGGGTGCCCGCTGAAGAAAACACCAAGTATCAGTATAGAATTGTAGATAACCTCAGTCCATTTGCTTTCTGCAAATTGTAGGTGCAAAGGTATGGAGTTAGAACAAGATATTTCATAGCCAAAAATCTTGCAGGACACCATTGATACACACAAGCCAAAGCAGGAGACTGTTTTGTTTTGTAAGAGTGTTTACAAAGAGGAGTTGACATTCCTCCTACCATCACACCAGGAGTAGCTGCTATTGCACCTCACAGAGAGATAACACCTGAGACAATGTGTCATCCCAGTAACGTTCACACGTCAGTGACTATAATGAACATTTTATTCACTGACAATGTCAACAAGAAATAATGTCCCACTTTCTGCAGTCGCATAGAATGAAATCCTCAACAAAAGCATTGCGAAAGCATCAGGTATTACATTTGTTAATGTGTAAAGAAAGCAAGTAGAGATTTACAACACTCAAATAAAGACACAACCCAGCCGCTTCACAGGTATGTGAGAGGAAAAAATGTGTGTAAACAAAAGGTGTGGAGGAGCAGTGAATTGTTTGTCTGACCCAGAGAACAGTTGTTTGGCTTCAGGCACTAAATAAACACCATGAAAGAGGACAAACCTCAACTCATTTACTCACTGACTCCCAAGTTCCTGCAATACCTGCAACGCTTGTCATTCTGCCGATTGTAAACTTCAGGAATTAAATAAACATCATTATACATGTTATCATAGATCGCCCAAAGAAACTCACTGGCTGTGTAAATAATGCTGTTTCTTTCCTCACAATACAGTTACAAACCCTAAATACTTTGGTTAGGGCCTGTGAAATTTAGACAGTGCTGTTAAAAACACCCACAAACTGTCACAGCAATATGTGCACAACTCATAATCATTGTGTAAACCCTTCAATACTAAGTCAACACAAACAATACTGTTACAAACACTACATTCAGCTCATACACATATGTCATCCAAATGAAGAATTTGAATTGTTTCAATAGCAGCAGACATAGATGCTGACTATGGAGATACGGTAACGGTAAATTATAGGGGAAGATAGTGTGGATGGGACAGGTGGATTTGGGTGGTTTCATTGCAAATAAAAAATTCCCATCTATGTCACAATGCATATACATTCACCTCAACACAAATTTAATATTTTATGCCAACAAATTCCAATCTATAATCATGACGTGCTAATTTATTACGGCTGAAATACCACTCATTCGCAATGTTAACTGTATACAGAATTAAAATCGGAATAGATATTTTCCATCAGAAAATCACATGACCTATACGATTCTAACATCCTTAGATTCAGTCTGCAACAAAGGTAGTAAGACGAGTGGTATTTTGTGGTCTGTGGCAGATCAAAGATATGAGACACCTGAATGATTCTGTGTCTAGACTCTGGACAGTGGCCTATAGACGTACCCACTCACCCCTGCAGACAGCAGCAACGGGTCAATAGGTCATACCCACTCACCCCTGCAGACAGCAGCAATAGGTTAACAGCCCACCGTACTGTGTGCAGTGAAAAATTTATAGCTCCATATTTTACATTATAAAGTAGAGTGACGCAGTTTGGTGGTTGTCTTGTGGACACGAGGCACACGTTTCAAACACAGACTGGTATATAGGTTGGCATTTCGTCAAATTTGGCATGAAGTTGCAAGTGTGTTTAAGATGAGATGATAACCATTTTGGTCTTTCTGGGAACTATTTCAATAAGATAATGAGATCATTATTAAATAGAATTAGGTGTTGATTCGTATAAAGTTTTTTTCAAAACGTAGAAATATGTCACTATTTCACTGTAGTCACTATTTCAGTTGCACATCGGGCAAAAGTGTCCCTGTGTCATGACAGTTTTTGGCAAATGAAATAACCATTAAGGTGCAAAATGAATTTTAATTAAATAACGCAACTAAGGTTTATGAGGTAGAAGGAATGTAGTGACTCAATGTACCTATTTAAATGTTCTGTCCCACCCCCCACCCCACGGTTGACTGGCTTCATTACCTCACTTATGAAGGCTAATTGAACATCGTTTGATAACCATAAACATGGTTACTATGGGGAATTTAAGCCTTTCCTTCAGGGGCTAGCAACATCCTGCAGATTTGTGTAGGCAGAACCCACACATCAACAATAATCTGTCATTAGCATCGGGTCATTGGTAACCATCACCTAATAAACATAGACAACATGTAATCACTACATGTGACGTGTAAACAAACAACTCCCACACGACAGTAACTGTCATTCTTCAATCCAATACACCAGACTGGTGGAAAATAACCTGCTATGATCAAACATGTCAATGTTGTTATAATGTTGATGAATCACGGTCCAAAAGAACCGAGACAGACAAAGAACTCAGTCAGTCTTCCATTGAGCTCTAGCATGACCTCGGTGCTCGTGGGGCATGACATCAGTTTGGGTCAAACTACGGATTACAAGTGAAAGGACTGTCCAGCATTTCTGTCAGTTTATACTGGTCATTCTGTACACGTCACCTGCAACAACAGCTTATGAAATAGTGGTCCACTACCAGCATAACAACTGCATCTGTCCAGACACAAAATGGTACGACCAGCTGCCATCCAGCTTATACGTGCCCAAACCATTATTCAATCAACCCATTGATATCCAAGTGTTCACTTAACCCTCATGTGTAACAATCAGTAAAGCTCCATTGTCACCGATTATCTGGTCCACAGCTTGGTGAGCTTGCCACAGTTATCACAAAATCAAGAAATATAAGTATATATATAGCAAATTTTTTTTAATTATGTTATCCTGCTGGCTCTAAATCTAAACTTTATCACTGTAGTATACATATTATTCATTTCACATCAAAAATGTTATTAAATACTAATAATTTGTCAAATGCCAATCAATAATCCAATTAAAACCCAAAAAAATCAACTTCACACTAAATATTTTTTTTATTTTTTTAGTATTATAAATAAAAATAATTTGATTAGTGAATTTTTTTTCATTTGTTTCAATCGTCAAATCACTCCAGAAATCTTGTCATATAGATAGTTAGATTCTGAGAATGAGTGATAATGAAGTCCTCCATTACAATACTCTCCCATGGTAAACACATCCCCCTGACAACATGGACACAGGCCGCTATAATTAGACTCTGGTGATGAGATGAAGAATCAATAAACTATGGTCATGACCCCCTTCACATCTCGACGCTACATTCTCATAACCCAGTGACCACGCGGAAGTCATCTGCCAAACCGCTGACCACGCGGAAATCATCTGCCACACCAGATACTCGGTAAAATGGGGACCAAGTAAGGCAGTTCAAATGTTTGCAAATATTAATATTGTATTACGGCAACTTAAGTCAACATGCTTTTGTAAGCCAATCTGTTATCAACCTTAGCTGAAAATGAGAGGATATTTAACCATTTCCTGTTTTCCTTAATAAAATGAAGCACTTAAATTGGCTATAAGTGATCTGTTTAAAATAAACTAAATACAGAAAATATCCTTCATTGATAAGCTTCTATTTCAGTAAGCAGTCACTAGCTTCACATGTCCTGTCACTGGGCCTAATGCGGTCAAATGTGACCAGCAAGTTCATTGGTTG
Organism: Ridgeia piscesae; assembly: GCA_025642075.2. Lineage (NCBI taxonomy): Eukaryota > Metazoa > Annelida > Polychaeta > Sabellida > Siboglinidae > Ridgeia > Ridgeia piscesae. The sequence goes on along the minus strand of JAODUO010001441.1, from coordinate 24,006 downwards.
ACTTCAGGTCAACCCCCACAGCCACCCTGCAGCATGACAATGTCCACCCACGTCCTGCATATTGACCTGACCACTGAGAAGTGCATGCTTTCACAGCAAATACTTGATGAAACATAAAACAAGGCATTCCCCATGTGGCGACCACATAAACACCCTCATCAGTTGTCCCACATATAAAGTAATTACATCAGACACATTTTCCCCATACTGCGGTCGCATTTTAGATCTATTCTGTGAACTCTCGAATCCTGTTTCAGTGGTGCATACTGCATACAGACGAGGCATGCTCTACATTAATCATGACAACTACAGCTTCCATCATTAATTATAGTTTATGATCTATTTGTAGTGACAATGCTTTTATTCATGTATGTACTTTTATGTGTTATCCATTTCTTGTGTTTAAATGAAATATATTTTTTATTTATCTATATTTCATAGTTGTATTTAATGTGTGCAATATTACAGCATTATTTTAGAGCACATTATCTTCAGTGGATTCAGGTGCGATATATAATCTGATAGTATTATTATAGCCACCCAATATGGCACAGTGACTGCTGTGCAATATAAATTAATACCTTTTCTTGTTATTTTTATTTATAACAATTTTATAAAATGTGCTCAAGTTGATTTAGCCTCTGTTTTACTTAAGACTAGCTGACATACACCAGTGCTGTATGCCAAGAAAACACATTATAGAAATAATTTTACTATGTACATATTAATGGACTATATCATGGTCAATACACATTATTCCAGACTATACAATTAATTTTATATAGTCATCATGTCGCTGTTTCGTAGAATATTCCTCATTGCCACTAAATGTAAAGTGGAGGCAGCTTATTTCATCAGAATCACAACATACATCTTCAACCAGATTCAATATTATTTGAGTAATTTTGCCTTTGGGTAGATCATTATTTGTTTGAGTGAAAGTCAGTGACTTCCCCAGGAAGTACAAATAAACATTATTTCACAACAGGATATGTCACCATCGACCAGACTCCATGCCTCAGGTAAAACCTGATGACAGGCCACCAATTACTGATCCAGGTAAACAAGCAGAATCCTCCTCAGGGTCACCTGCCACTGTTACATTGTAAATCATCTGTTGTCAGCGGGCACGGGAGGCAAAACAGTTGTGAACCTCCCATTACCAGCTAGAAAACAACCAGCCTGGTACAATGGCTGTTAGTGACTCAGCCCAGTACAGCAATACAACAAACAAACATCCACTACTTCTCAGTGCAAACAGCTTTATGCCATCAACATTAGACCTGATTTGAATAGGTTAAGCAGAGGAATTTTTGTATAATGCATTTCAACAAAATGTTTTCATAATGCAATAAATTTACTGAGATAAGTGACTTGAGAATGTGCTTCTCGGACAATTTTCACTATTATTTTATTACTGTGCCTGATTATTTGGTCTGGTCACAAAATGTTACATTATACATTTATATAATTATTATATTGCTGCAGGTAAAGAATGACTGTCAATAACTCAATGTTACGTGCCAGATCGGTCATGTGCTATATATAATCTATAAATCTCTTGCTTAAGTATTTTACAGCAAGTTATGCCAATTGTTAATCAAGCAATGCAATCTGTAATCAATACCAGAGTGACCAGACCATGTGTTAAATACACAATGTACATAGCTCTGTAAGTATTTAAATGTAAATAATAATGAAATGATTCAAATGCAATGTGTACCTTTTTTCAAAAGTATGTAATAGTTGTCATATTTGGTTGCGATCAAATTGCTGCTAAAATGTAGGCCTTGAATTTTTTTATTTATCACTAATCTGCTAAGTACATACAGTTATACTTTTATATACTTTTTTCAAAGTTTTATCAATCTCAACTCACAAAACTTACACATTTTATTTGAAACAATATGATCTCTATACTTGTATACATATAAAATGTTCATGTACTTGTGTAAAAAGGCTACATATGTGTGTCTTTAAGGACATGCAGTGCATCATGAACTATAATGGATATTTAGCATTTATACCAAGCTTTTACTTTGACACCCATCCCAGTATCTTCATATATGATTGTGATATAAATATTAGATTTGTTTAATAAGATAATTATTTTGTTTAACAACTACATCAATGTAATGATTTTACAATACACATGCTGTGGTGTGTTACAAAACTGCTTATTCAACCTGGCGTCAATGTTGGACGGGGCACTGGCACTGGAGAGAGTTCACACAAAGAGGTAAAAGTAGCCACTCATATTGACTGAGTCACAGGGGTATGATTCTGATGTTTTATCTAGTAATAACTGACTGAACATAAACACAGATGGGGCATAATACCGTACTACACTTAATAAGATCCACATAATCTGGAGACAAAATTATGGTATATTTGGGGGAAAACATGTCTTCTTCTTCTTCTGTTGAAGATTGTTGTTGGTTTAACAACAATGTAGACATTATGGTTAAACCATCGATCTGGACTGATCCCTAGCGGTCTGGTCTACCTCGGTAATAATTTTGTCTATGATGTCCGAGTTCTTTATGTCTAGTCTACGTCTCGGTCCCATAATTATTATTTGATTTTAACAATCATCAATACATCATGTAATTGTAAATTACTGACACGACTTGTAAATCTGGGAATATCCGAGATTGTAGTCAAACAAAAGTTCAAACGGATACCGATTGCAGGATAAAGACACAGCGACAAACTGACCCGACGCAGAATACAATCTGAAAACAGAGATCTTGTGGACACAGCTGCGAGACAAAATTGACAGGGATCATCTCAACGCCATACCTCTTCCCGTCGTTTCTGCCATCGTCCACAAGGACTCTCTTCCAAGACTTCACTTTCGTCCTCCGATTCATCCCCACTGTCCCTAACTTGGGGTGTAGTTGTCTCCGCGTCCGTATTCGTCTTGCTACCCGTCATGATTCGTTTACGACGACGAAAACACTAAAACATGACTAAACCGTATGCCATCGTTTATCAAACGACTTGCCGCATTCGAGGGAATCGACTTCCGGTAACGAACTGCCTTTCGCTAGGCGGCGCCTTCAGTCGCAGGGGAAAACAAACGCACGTGTCTCGGTTTATTAACAGCGTCCCGCTGTCTTATTTTTATTTATGACCGTGGCTATTTGACTGGATACGATCGAATAACCTATGATTGCATATAGGCTATTTGAACGGATATCAACTATACGGGCAAATAACCTATGATTGCGTGTACGCTATTTGACCGGGTATAATATTATACGGCGAAATAAATCGGCCATTAGACCTCGGGCTCTACACACTATTTGAATGTATGGAAGATAGTTAGACATAACTTCGAAGAGGTAGTGTGTAAATTGGCACTTTTGATGCGCTTAATTCCTAATCCCTATCTAATTTCGCTTCGCATTCCAACTCACATGACACGAACAAATAAAATCGGTTTGTTGTAGAGCTATATTATATACTACGACTATATATTATGGTATAGGCGTAGATTTTCATTGTACTGCATTGCACGGTATATTTCTGCTTTCAAGAAAACCTGGCTTCTGTCGTAACGTATCAGTCCCGAATGAAAAGTTTTGGGTTTGCTTAGAAAAACGAATTGTAATTATATGCTAAACTTACACAGAATACTATAACATCAGGTTCGCCAGGTTCGCCCACCGTGCACGCAAGCATACGTGATATTTGCGTATCTGATTCAAATATTCAAGATCTAAAGACTTCATTGTCCGTTTTAAAATGTTATGGATGCGTTGATGTTCTACGACTTGCGGGGTTTTCTTACTGATCGCGACTATTGCGCCTAAACAATGGATGTACGAAGGATATGCTCTCAAAATTGATGACAGCTGCCGATACACTTTCGAAGTTCGGACGCACGGCTTTTGACCGTATCCGGTCAAATAACCACGCCGTTTACTTATGTCCCAGTGCTTAGCATATATACCATAATAGCATGTGATATCGGTATGCATTATTCATAACCATGAACCTAAGAGAGTATTACACTTCCGCCTTAAGTAAAACGCAGATTGGAACTATGAATGAATGAAGCCAGTGCCTGGTGGCTCGTTGTGGGGTCTCATAAGCAGTGGGATGGCGAGACGTGGGAGACTGGGAAAAGAAACAACTTCACAATAAATGTCAAATGGAAGTACTTGGGCTCTCCTGTTCATGTACCTGCCAATCCGGGAGATTCATCAGTGGTTAAGCACGCTTTCCGCGTGCAAGCTCTTGCCACACTGTCTCGGATATTCTGGTGTCAGCCCGAAGGGGGGGGGGCAAGGTACTGTTGAAGATTTTTAGCCAGTACACCACAGCACGTTTTCGGTAATGCGGTCTCAGTGGCGTAGCCAGGATTTTGCAATTTTGCATTGGAGGGTCACACAAACAAGCAATCATATATATATATATATATATATATATATATATATATATATATATATATATATATATATATATATATATATATATATATCACACACGCACACGCACACGCACACGCACACGCACACGCACACGCACACGCACACACAGAAAATAAGAGAGAAAAAACACATTATTAAAGAGACACGAACCCAAAGCCCCTACATGATATCAGCCTATAGCCGACCACCATAAATTACCTTAACACAACATGTAACATTGCTTATTACAATTTATAATTTCGCAATAGGAAGTGGCATTTTCCCAGTGCAATATCCACTAGATAAATTACTTCTAATTACAATGAGGATTGCAGCCAGGGCAAGCGCTTGGAGGGGTCGAAGGGGTGATGGGAGACGTAAACGTAAAGGAAATGTGCTCAGGTTGTGTGTTACCCCGGTATACATGAATGCACTAGAAACGATGGCACCAGCAGAGAAACAACACGAGAGGGTCCAGATTTGCGAAAAACATCCTGGTTATAATAATCGTGGGAGTTAAGAGAGCTGATAAGAGAAAATCAGATGAAATTAGAATGGAGATTGGAGTGAACGAAAGTTCTAAGAAGAAATGGAGCAGAACATGGGCTGCATCGTTATGTAGACAAAATGCAGATGAAAAACTGGCAAAGTGAGCAAATTCCCAGAAAGTGGAGAGGAAATGGAAGTGAAGAAAACCGAAATTGCGACGACGATTGCATTAAAAGTGACCTAGAAAGAGTGGGTGAAGAATGGAAAAAATGATAGATAGAAGGAATTGGAGACTGCTGAGAGAAAACGTAGTAACAGAAAAGTGAGAGGAAGAAAACAGACAATGGAAAAGGAAGTCATAGTCAACTCACCTCTGACGATAATGATGCCCAGAAAATAATATCAACGAAATATAATTTGACCCTAGTCTAGTAACCGGGCAACTATTATTTTGAATCCTTAATAGCCGTTATAGCCATTATGTACATTGAGAATAATGATAATTGTCATTGCTCTGTCAACTATTATGCTGCAGTCAGCGACAGAAGTGGATAATTCCTGACTTAATCCTATATTTGAATTATGACAGTTATTTGCGAAAGGGTAGGACTGGGAAGGAAAGTATTGCACAAACGTCCCTATATCCTCTGTACTTTGTTACTCTATGAATCAGGCAGCCAGTTATTGGTACTCCGTTCCCTACAATGCGATTTTTTCCCGGGATTAGGGGCCATAGCCCCCCCTCTGGCTACGCCACTGTGCAGTCTTGGATCATGACATCGAAAGGCTGGGGTGCGAAAAACGGGGGGTGTACTCTTGGAGAAAATCCAAATAAATTTGCTTGTACTCCGGGAAATCAGTAGACCATTATATATCCAAAATTCGGGAGACTCGCGGAAATTCCGGATGAGTTGAGAAACATAAATGATGATAGGTGGGAGGTTAATTGGCAAAACAAGAAGTGCACAAAGGTTGTTGGCTGCCGAGTAGATGTGAAATAGTCTTCATTCTAAAGTAAAGACATATGAAATGGCAAAGGGGTCTCATAAGATCACAAAACTTAGAAAATCAGAGCGGAAAAAAATTATATGCGTTCGAGATGAACTGCACTGTAAGTGTTATCTGTGTAAAAACCAATACATAATTATTATGATGCGAATAATTTTGAGGTTGCTGCCACATGGATGATTAATTATGCAGTCAAAATTTGTAATGCATGTGCAATGAACCATGCAAAGACCGTTAATTGAGGTCATACTTATTTGTTAATTAATAACGCGAGACAATATCATAATATTGTTTGAACATTGTTTTAAAGAGTTAAACAAGCATATAAAAATGTGTAGTTAAATAATTTAATAAATGGTAATATAAAAATTAAGCTGACAGTTGAAAATTATATACATTTAAATAAATAATAAAATTAGTTAGCCATAGTCCCCATACATTAATACGGCGACATAAAACTAAACTGTCTGAGTAAAGATAATGTCATGGCAACATGCTGAGGTTATCGTACTCGTAATGCGAGGTGCCGTTGTTTAGGTAACACTTTTTTGTTTTTCCAACGCCATTTCGAGGCTTAGTCATGTTTTTCTAACGTAAAATCACTGGCACTGCGTAATATTTATGCACGCGCGGCTTGTCATAAACTAGTTCCCGATTTCTCTCATAGAGGCGCATAGTGAAAGCATCTGTAAAATAATAATCCATGTTATCCACACGAAACGGCTGTGCACCATGGCGGGCATACGATGTAAGACCACAATAAGGTGCTCGTCCGCCATTACCCGTCCGACCAAAGAGTACTCTATAAAAGCAGCATTATGCAGGTTGTCTGAATTTCTGTGAGCATATATCTAGTGTGGAATGAGTAGAACTGATGTTTTCGTGCAACGTGGCATCAGAGCTGTCAAATTATGACAGCTGTCAGTCGGTGCATTTCTGCATATTAATACAGTTGTAATTTTGCTTGGTGATGTAATCAGGGGCAATCCGTGGGTGGTTCAAGCAGAAATGGAGGGGTGTAAGGTTTGAAAGAAGTTTGTGGGAGCCTGAGTTATTAGAAGTTCACGAATTTTTCACATAACTTCTGTCTACGGAGGGTAATATGCTGTGAAATATTGTCAATCAATAACAGAGCTCATCAAGATTAGTGGGAAATGAAGGAAATTATAATGTTATAATGGTCGCCTATGGAAAATGCAAATGTGGTCTGACTCCCCACACACACACACACACACACACACACATATATATATGATATATATATATATATATATATATATATATATATATATATATATATATATATATATATATATATATATATACTGTATTAAAATTTCATTGACCTGCTGACGCAGTGTAGCGACTGGCAAAGTCAGTTGCTATAATATAATTTTCTTGTTCGACTCGCCCACTTCCATGGTATGTGGAGACGATCAGCAAGATACGTACATTAGCGCAGCGCAACGCGCGACCACTATATAGCTACCTTGCGATGATGGTTTGAATATGGTGGCTGATATATTTCTGTTTCAGAATTATTGTAACTAGCACAGTAATGTTAAAATGGATTATTCAAGATTTATCCAGATTGTGACCCAAACCAGTGGCAAGTGGAACTGGAAACCTTTGTCTAATCGAGCTTCTGTCGACTATACTAAATGTTTTTGCGGTGTCATTTATTTCCAATTCGTTTACCGGTGACCAGTTCTTCGTATATATTTTTGGTAATTGGGTCAAGTCGTGATGATAAAATTCACTCCCTCCGCATAAATACGTGGATTTACTTCTGTACATAAACTCGACCGCTGAAATAATTACATAATTTGAAAATAAACGTAGACCGCATACGATCTTAACAGAGATGCAACATATCTTCATATAAATCACGATATTAATTAAAATATAATGTTGAGCGCCTAGGTATTAAGATCTTCCAAGTAGCGGACACATCCCCCAGTCTGCAGCTTTCTCACGTGGTGTTCGTGTTCAATCTCCCGCGAAACAGAAGTGGTTTGATTTTGGTTCATGGTTTTGTCTTTGTAAATGAATTTAGGGTAATCACCGAGGTTGTGAATCCAAAATGGGTGCCTACTTGTCTACACCCATCCGAGAAAAAATATCAGACGACAAAAGCACTGACAAACTTATTTATGGTGTTTCATCGATGCAGGGATGGCGCATATCACAGGAGGTAGCCATTTTCTTTGCCTAATTCATGATTAGGCAATAACACCTTTTAGCAACGCACGCATTGTGTCTGCAAACGCGTACGCGTTACATAAAGTAGAACATTAAAGGTGATTTGGACGAAGTGTTGTCATGACACATAACTAGTTTAAAAGAAACGTTGCTATCTAAAAGTTGCATCCGCATGACAAATCTAAAATGCCGGCAACCGCAGAAACCGGAAGGCTGTCAAAAAAGTTGTGTTCACGACTGCTTGAGCCGAATTTGTTGTTCGAACTGCATACAAAATGATTTGTTCTGTACACCCGAGTTAAGCCGCAGGATGTCACAAAGTAATGATATTTTGTTGTCTTAATTAATCCACTGCCGTTTTTATTCACTCCATCCCAGCCCACGTTGTCTCGATGTCATGATGTCTGGCTGTAAATGTAATTCGGAAGATACTAAACTAACTAAAGTCTACGCATATAAGGCATGATAATTCGTTGGTCTCTTCTACCTGATGTCTAGAGTAGAGAAATAAAATCAGGATAAATGTGAAACCGACATTGGACTGATGTAACTCACTAATTGGGATCTCGATTTAGAAACTCCTAATGACATTGGTGCCAATATCATGAAAAAAGAACTTCCAATTAATGATATAATAAACAAATTCACTGCATTTATGTCCCATATCGGGCATCTATAATTTTATATACATTTTCACACTTATTGACAATCATTTTACTTACATGACAGTGTAGTCTTTGTTTGACAAGGGAAAGTTCTTTTGTTAAAATGGTAAACATCTATGTACTGTAAAAAATTGACAGATGGTTGCATATTAATGACAGTGCGCTCAACATATTTTGCCCGTAAATTATTTAATATAATTAATGCTATGTAGGCCATTACAACATATATGACAACGAAGTGGTCTTATTAAATATGAATATGCTAATAAATATTAAAAAGTGTCTTCAGTCTTAATTTACCATATGATTTGAGACATTAAAAATATGTTAACCTACCCAAGGAAAATGTCTGAATTATGTTTTTATGATACATCATACGTGTAATTCTATATAATTTATTCCTTTCTAGGATGCACACAATTGCAGTCCAGAGTTTGACCGTGATCTTGACACATCATTCTTTGCCATATATGATGGACATGGAGGTACGTTTTTTGGTGTTCAGCGTTGAAGTTTGTGCAGGTAATCAAAATAAGCTGGTCCAATATATAATTCTTACCCCATGATTTGATATATTATTGTGCAATTTGGGCAAGACCTTTTTGATTTCTTTAATGAATTTAAGATTGTTGTTTTAAGTTATCAGGTCTGTGAATAGTTGAATAGTTGATGAGTGAAGTGAGGATTTGTTCAGAATAATATATACAACATGGCAATGGTGGTTTTGATAACATTGCAGTTTGTATGAAAATATAAAATAAAGTATTAAAAATAATCAATAACAAATTCCATGACTCTGTCCCACAAGGTGCGGAGGTGGCGCAGTATGCATCAAAGAATCTGCCTGACTTCCTCAAGAAGATGTCGACATACAAGGAAGACCTTGGACAGGCGTTGGAGCAAGCTTTCTTGAAGTTTGATGAGACAATCATCCATGAGGATGTGTTGAAGGAGCTGAAGGAGATGGCCGGGGTAGAGTCAGACGGCGAGCCAGAGCAAGACGAAGGTGCTTACCCCTCACACATTTGTCAAGCATGCGTGACGATAGTTCAGTAGTTATTATGTGAGCTATTAATGGAATCCGCTAAAGCTCATAGCAAAGCCTTGATTTTATAGTTTTTAGGCATTGTAAGGTACACCCCAATTTAAACTAGAACCCACAAGTTTTGATTTTTTCATTTTTATGAATGTTTAAAATAAAGTTTACTGCAGAAAAAGTTGTTAAGAAACACTAAATATTTTAAACGTGACGTTAAACATTTCAGAGGAGGAGAAGGAGGCTGCGATGTTGTTCGAGGAGGCTGACATGCCCCTGGAGAAGCTACTCGAGCGGTACACGAGCGCCGGCAGTGGTCGGCAACTGAACAAACTGCGACAAAGCGCAAAGCTACAGTCGCCCGCCATCCGCGCAAAGAAAGAATCGTCCACAGACGAATCTGACGAGAGGACTAACAATGGAGACGTGAAACTGAAGCTAGACAAGGAACTTCTGGTAAACGGCAAGAAGGAAAAGGACAGCGAGTTATCGTCAGCAGACAGTGGTATTGTGGTAGACAATCAGGGCAGCAGTACGGACATGTCGGAGGCGAAATCTGTGCAGAAGTCGGACGCTGTGACTACAAAGGATGATGACACGTCCGTGGACTGCAACAGCACTAGTAACAACGGGTGTTCACAGTCGGGGCAGAGCTCAGGGGATGGCCCCGCTGGTCGGTCGTCGTCGCCCTCAGCTGTGTCCTCCACAACGTCCACAGATGGCCCGGCTGGAGGCAGCTCCTCAAAGTCACCAGTGAGTATATGTGACTTTTCATATAAGGATGGTTGAAGTAAACTAGTTTAAGTCTTCAAACATTTACAGTGTTTAAAATAAATTCTGTTCACTGTCTCTTTCTCGCATACATGTCTCGATGTTTCTCTCAAGTGGTTCTTGCTTGTTTGATCCATTATTGGCTATTTGTGTCTTGTTATTTCACTGTATTTGTTCAGGTACTGTCAATTTTATCATGTATTCCTTGCAGTGACATTGCATACAATATGACCTCCCTTTTACCGCTAAGGATCGTAGTAAATTAAATTGGGCATAATGAAATTGGACAAACAAGCAGATTTCAAAATTGACTTGTGACTGTCAAAAAATTCTGGCTTATTTTTATTGCTGCATAGCAACAATCCACTCTGCAGTTGACCCACATTCTAGCCAGTGCAGCCATTCTCAGAAGTAGACACAGTGATTAGACATCCTCCATGGCAATGCCTGGGAATAATGCTACATTTTGACACTGTTAATTTGCACTGCTAAAATGTTTCAAGTGAGTGACGAGTCACTAAAATTTGACCACTATCACACCTCTGCTCTGTGTGGTCAACATTTATTGATAAATTGCAACGAGTTAATGATGATTTCCTTTGTCACCTGCAAAAAGTTATCCATGCATCTGGGTCGACATGTTTATTCACCCTACTCATCAAACCCCCATTATTTAAAAATAATTTGCCATGACAATATTTATTTGCCACTGGTGAGCTGCAGCTCACACATGTAAGCCCTGAATCCCAGAGACACAATAAGACCTCTTTGGTGATCCAGAGATCTGTGAATTTGTACAAAATGAGGCCTCCCTGTTCATGGCTTTATGCAGTACCAAATTATTGCCAGTCACACATGTTTTGGTGGACACATGGATGTTAACTGTTAAGCCAATTTACAAACTTAAAAATGTGTCTGATGACCTGAAATGGACTACAGACACACATGTGACACAATTTACACTCACTTCTAATGCATAACTAACAATATCTACGGTTTTGGAACACCTTTTTTCGCTCCAAAATTTTTGACCTATCCACCCTGACCACCCAAATCTCTACCCGTCTAAATGACGGGTGGATGGGTCTCTGCTGTGCTATGTCCCTTTTGCTAGGGCTGCAGTGGTCTATGACTTTGTACACAATGATACCTCCCTGTTGCTAGGGCTGCAGTGGTCTATGACTTTGTACACAATGAGACCTCCCTGTTGCTAGGACTGCAGTGGTCTGACTTTGTACACAATGAGACCTCCCTGTTGCTAGGACCGCAGTGATGTATGACTTTGTACACAATGAGACCTCCCTGTTGCTAGGACTAGTGGGCTATGATTTTGTACACAATGAGACCTCCCTGTTGCTAGGGCTGCAGTGGTCTATGACTTTGTACACAATGAGACCTCCCTGTTGCTAGGACTGCAGTGGTCTGACTTTGTACACAATGAGACCTCCCTGTTGCTAGGACCGCAGTGATGTATGACTTTGTACACAATGAGACCTCCCTGTTGCTAGGGCTGCAGTGGTCTATGACTTTGTACACAATGAGACCTCCCTGTTGCTAGGACCGCAGTGATGTATGACTTTGTACACAATGAGACCTCCCTGTTGCTAGGACCGCAGTGATGTATGACTTTGTACACAGTCAGACCTCCCTGTTGCTAGGACTGCAGTGATCTATGACTTTGTATACAATGAGACCTCCCTGTTAGTACTGCAGTGGTGTATGACTTTGTACACAATGAGACCTCCCTGTTGCTAGGACCGCAGTGATGTATGACTTTGTACACAATGAGACCTCCCTGTTGCTAGGACCGCACTGATGTATGACTTTGTACACAGTCAGACCTCCCTGTTGCGAGGACTGCAGTGATCTATGACTTTGTATACAATGAGACCTCCCTGTTAGGACTGCAGTGGTGTATGACTTTGTACACAATGAGACCTCCCTGTTGCTAGGACCGCAGTGATGTATGACTTTGTACACAATGAGACCTCCCTGTTGCTAGGACCGCAGTGATGTATGACTTTGTACACAATGAGACCTCCCTGTTGCTAGGACCGCAGTGATGTATGACTTTGTACACAGTCAGACCTCCCTGTTGCTAGGACTGCAGTGATCTATGACTTTGTATACAATGAGACCTCCCTGTTAGGACTGCAGTGGTGTATGACTTTGTACACAATGAGACCTCCCTGTTGCTAGGACTGCAGTGACCCGGAGCCTGGCTCATCTCTGGGGAAGAAGAGGAGCAAGCGGAAGGGTGTGATCCCGGCGGAGGGGGAGGACGAGTCTAGTTGTAGCGAGGACAGCACGGACGAGGATGAGTGGCGGTCTTCAGAGGACGAGGCAGAAGATGGAGAGGGAGAGCCTGACAGGTGGGTGCTGACAGGTTAATCTATGCACCATCATCATCGTCATTTAAAGGCATGTTTGGCTGTTTTCACCATTCTTCCAGTTGTCTTGTACCATAAATAAACCTGATAAAATATAGCTTTGAAATCAAGTAGCCACATAAAACTGAGAAATATTGTGTATTCAGAGCAAATAAAAGGAATGTGTACTTACACTATTGTACAAATAAAATACACAGCAATTGCATTGCTAATTTTAACTAAAATAGTTTAATCGTTTATTGTTGTTGTGTATAATCAGATATATTGCTTTGATGTCTGCCAGACACGTTAGATGTTTCAGAAGTCTGACCACACGAGCAGCTTCACGTGAATGGTTGTACTTTGTAGTGAGGATGATGAAGATGATGAGGAGGACGAAGATGATGATGATGAGGAGGATGAATGTGCCATGATGGGTGGAACAGGCGAGGTGATTATGTGTGATGATATTTGGTGTTCTCTATGGGCCTGAAGGTGAAGTGTACAGGGTGACGGTCTGTAAGACTGGCTCGCAGGGACTAGAGCATCAGACCCGCAATTGAGAGAAGCCCGGTTTGAATCCGGGACCAGTTCATTCACTTTATGTGTCTTTGGTTAGTAGTCTTCGTGCAGTTATTACGGCCTGGCTGAATTCCTCAAAGAGAAGTTGATGAACAGGTCTGCCAGGGAATAAAATGTAGTGCTTTTCAGAGCTTTATGCAGGATAAAATGATTGCCAGTCACACATGTTTTGGTGGACACATGGATATTAATTGTTAAGCCAGTTTACAAACTTTTAAATGTGTCTGATGACCTGAAATGGACTACAAACACCATTTTCACTCACTTTCAAAGCATAACTAACAATATGTGTTTTTTTTGCTCCTTCATTTTTTTACCCATCCACCCATATTTTTACCCGTCCAATGAAGGGTGGACGGGCCTCTACATAAAGCTATGGTGCTGTTAGCAGTCCTGAGGACTGGATACTGTGCTGCGTAGGAACTTTTTACAAGCTATAAATATAAATGTTTACTCGTGAGTCATGAATGCATATGCTGCCCTGTGATGACAGCTTTGTAGCCCACCAGGTAACAAGACTACAGTCAATGCCCCTGTTGTTTGCAGCCAGGTTTTGACAGCGGGTGCACTGCCGTTGTGGCTGTGCTGCGTGGGAAACAACTCTATGTCGCCAATGCGGGAGACTCGCGGTGTGTGGTGTGTCGGGACGGGAACGCCGTTGACATGTCCATAGACCACAAGCCAGAGGACGAACCGGAGCAGACACGCATCAACAAAGCCGGGGGCAAAGTGACGTTTGATGGTCGCGTCAACGGGGGATTGAACCTGTCACGCGCACTCGGTGGGTCCATCGGCTTACACAAAGTCCGGATGTGTGCATGCTTCCAACAGAAATTATTTTTAAACGTTGCCTAATGATTTAAATGGACATTTCCTTTGTTGTTTAGATCAGGGCTTGTATAGGGCTTTGAAAGTCTTGTAAAAAATTCGACCCCCTTGGATTTTACAAAGTAGTCTTGACAACCTTTTTGAATTTGTTATGGTCAATTAGAATTATTATTGCCCAATCTGTTGTAGTGAGTAACTGCAGTGAGGCAGGCAAGTCTTAGGGCTATGTTAATATCAGTAAAATAACCCACATGTTCATTGGGCTGTAACTGTAGAAGCAGTCACAGTAATGTTGCGAAGTAATGTGAAATGATGTAAATGAGTTATCTTTTTCATGTGAATTATTGCTATTAAAATTACATATGTTGTTAAAATAGTCTTTTTAAAGTTGGCTTTAATTTCAAATCTGTAGAAGTGTACAGAGTCTGTTAGAGTTGGTTCATGATCAGTTAGATCCATCTATTACCCACACTGCCATGGTACATCATCTGTGTTGTGTACAGGTGACCACTGCTATAAGAAGAACGAGGACCTAGGGCCGAAGGAACAGATGATTACTGCACTGCCAGACATCAAGTCAATCACACTTGATGACAAGGATGAGTTCATGGTTCTCGCGTGTGATGGAATATGGTAGGTTCAGTTGAGTTCATGGTCCTTGCATTGACGGGATATTGTAGGTTCAGTTGAGTTCATGGTCCTTGCATTGACGGGATATTGTAGGCTCAGTCGAGTTCATGGTCCTCGCATGTGACTGTATATGGTAGATACAGTTGAGTGTATAGTAAATGTTGAAATTGATTCATATGGCACCGTATTTATACAATAATATTTACGTAATGTAAAACAGTAAAATAAATAGATAAATATATTATTTAACTAATAATAAATAATAATATTAAATAAATAATGAAAATTGACAATACAGTCAAATTTATATTTACTTCCAGTTTGCTTTTAAAACGCTGACATCATTACAGCTGTGCACACCTTTGGGTAATGAGTTCCTTAACCCATTTTATCCTGAAGCTAGTGCAGACGAGTTGCAGCCAGTTCCTGATCATTTCCTCAAACCAATCTGTCAGCATTAAAAAATGACAGGCCTTCATTTAAAATGGACATAACTTTATTATTTCTCAATCAATTTTTAAATGTGATATACCTTTAGAAAGTAGATAAAATAAACTATACAGTCGCATCGATAAACTCATAGTTTTATCATATATATTATATGTGGCATACGGCAAAACATGCCTAATAAATTCAAACCTATGTTGAGGTTTGTCACATTACTTTTCACCCGACATTTTTTCCATGAAGGAAGCAACATGTCAATGAGCAAGTTGAGTTTATTTTATGCATTAATCTCTGCTGAAAATAAAGGTATACAACTTGTCCACACATGTTGGATAATAATCTCATAATGTAAAATTGTTTGTAATATCCCCACGTCAGTCGACTGAATCGCCAACGTGTGGCGCCGCTGAGCAGAATTATGCAAATTTTTGAAATATTTTCTGTGAACGATATATAATTCTGTGGCTCATTTCTTATAACTAATAAAGAAGTACTATAAAGTAACAACTTTGTTCAACATTTCAACATCACTATTTATGAAGTAGTTACCGTCGTTGGAAATATTCTTAACTTTGTTTGGCGCCAAAAATACGGCGTGGAGCGAGGTGGGCAAAGATGGATGCCGTTGTCGGTTGACCCACTTCGATGGCTTCAAAGTATGTCTTCACGGACAAATGTCGCATCAAATACCATAACCGTCCATCTTATATCGTCTATCCACTTGTCTGCCTTCTTGTCATCACCAGTATGAAGTAAATTAGCGGAGTTATCCTTCAAAATATGTCAACATTTAACGATCTTTGCGACTCGACACCATCTTTGATTTCACTTTAGCTTGGGGATACCCGCTTTGAACTGCAAATACCTACAGAACGGCGCTGATTGGTTGAAAAATATGAATTTCCTAGTGATCCCGATATACTGACGTCATTCGGTGTTAACCAGCCAATGGGATTCCAAAACGTCAGAGTGCAGGGAAGCCGTGTCAAGTGCAAACTACGACTAGAATCGTATTCCGGATAAAATGGGTTAATGATTGGTCCTCGCATGTGACGGAATATTGTAGGATGGTTATGATAGGTTGAGAGTTATTATCTCACAAGTACAAGAGCACTCCTGTACTTTCCAGAGTGATGCCCAGCAGATATTGGTGACACACCTGTATACATTGACACAACACAATACATAACCTGTCATGCATGCCCCTGATTGGTTGCAGGAATGTGATGAGCAGTCAGGATGTTGTCAACACCGTTAGGGAACGCCTCAAGTCTGACGTCACCAAGTTGTCATCTATATGTGAGGAGGTGCGTGGTCCTTAAAGCTCTTTTTACAATGCACATGAAAGATGTGCTTTCTTCAGCCATGCAGATTGTGAATGAACAGTGACTAATGGCAACCAAGTAACAGTGATCCTTTTGTTTTTATGACCAGCTCTTTTCCCAAGTAAACAAATGTGTTGTAGTAGAGGTGATCACATAATAATGAGGAACGAGAGCGTCAAAACAAATTCAGTATGAGTTGTAACATATCAGTAGGCTGCTGATGTAAGGGATCACAGTCGTTTCTCCATTTAATATACTCCACATTTCCTACTTGGGGCTATAAACCCACAGTAGACACTACAGTGGTTTCACAGAATCTTGAAAGGTCCTCATCCATCTAAACAGAAAGACCTTCAAATCCCATTTTCACTTGTACTGGAATGCAGGATGTATAAAGACCCTCACTCACATCACATCCCGTCCTAGTGTGGGTGTGTCCCTAGTGAGTTTAATTAGTGTCCTACATTTCGTCCTACGACTTCTTCTCTTGTAGCTGTTTGAGATGTGTCTGGCACCAGACACGACTGGTGACGGCACCGGCTGTGACAACATGACCTGTATGATCATCAACTTCAGCAAACTGCACGGCAACACTGTGACAGAGAAAGCCACGACGGGCAAGCGCAGTTGTGACGCACCCTCAGGCACAGGCGACGCCGGACAGCCCGACTTCAAGAAGGTGAAGACGTCAGACGATTCCGTTGTTCCAGAGTCGAGTAGTTAGAACTGTTACGGTGGCAGTGAAATGACGACTGACGATCCACGATGGCGGCGCAGGTGTTGTTCCGTAGTCAAGGGCTGTGAATCGTTCATTGTAGCGGTCTTTTTTCTCCGTGGACTGACTGTATATTGCAGGCTTGCTATAGGACGTGTGCCATATGGTGCTGATCTACGCACAGGTATGTATGTGTGTGCGTGCAAGTACGGTGTAGATGTGTAACTATGTAGCCACTGGAAGCCAACTACAGCCCACATGTCTAGGATGATTAAAGCCTTGTGTTGAACTATGTGATGTCTCATGTCGACTAGGCTGTCAGTGATCTGGCGGATGTGGTGTTCGCTGTCGTTTCTTCATGCTATGAATGTTGTTCTTCAGGGGTAATGGTTTTGTACAGTTGTATATCATCTGGCCTTCAAGTTGGTGTGCACCGTTTCTGAAGTGTTGAGAAATGGAAGGTTAATTTGCTGAAACATCTGGCGCCGTTGGACGCGTTGAACTAGCTAATTTTGCTACTGATGATGGTCCTTGCAATTTCAAAAAATTGAGGAGTCTAAAATTGTACCTAGTGCTACTGTGTGAACTCTATCTCGTGGCCAGTATCATGTAGAGAATGTGTACACAACTTTGTGTAGCAGCCTTGGAAAATGGCCCATAGGAATTGAAGCAAACATCATGATTATGGAAACGGGTTTGAACAGTATTGTTGACTGAGTAATTCAAAATGATAAAATTGTAATTTTTATAATTATGAATTTTGGTGCGAGGATTTCACCTAAATTAGATTAACATGGCATGACGATGCGATAATTATTAATGGATCCTGAGAACGTTTGTACAGAAGAGGCTTCGGTTTAAGTAGAGCCAGTAATGGAGATATGAGTGTACATGCATCAAGCAGTATTGGCTTCTTTGAAAGTATTCAAAGTGATGTGGTTGTTATCGCAGATTGTTGGGATAATTTTGCTGTAGCACCAGTGCATTTCTCTGTAGATTGACATTGAAAGAAATTATCCTTACTGAAATGTGTCATTTGTTACTGAGGCTTATTGCACAGTTACTTGTTACTCTATATAGAGTATCTGCAAATTTATACGGTCGTAACTTTTAAAAGAACATTTGCTGAACACACCAAATTTGTTTATTGTTTCGTATTACACCACATCTGTGCTATATATATATTGTCACACCTTAGAGCTGACTTCAATTAAAAGGACTGGAAGTCGGTTTGTGGCATCATTCTCTTTGTCGTCTTCATTTTGAACATTCATACTATAAGATTTTAGCCAATGTTTCGCTTCGACACAGTCTAAATAAGATCTGGCGTCATCACCCGTTAGTTGCCCAATACCCCCATTAACACAACCTGAATATACCTGCCGGTAAACTTTGATGAAACAATTAAGGTACTGTTTACCTAGATTGCTATATGATATCCTTTTCCGGAAACAACTTGAGGATCACACAACTACCGTGTGCTGTTACACTCTGTCGTATTACGCTGTGTTGGATGGTCTGGGAGTGGTACTGTCACCGGCCACGGCTTGCCTACTAAAGAGCTTTCGACATAAGTGTTACTGCTGTTCGCTTTTTTGACTAGTCTTGGCGGCGTCCATCTTCTGCAGCATGATGCTGACGAGGTGTGGAAGGTCGTAGTCATGTCGCCAGTTCCAGTCGTTTCTCGCGTTGCTGTCGTCCAGCACCTGAGGCCATGAGTCGGCTGAAACGCAACAGATTCACCTTCGTTTTCATTTACACCGGACCGATGTCCAGAAGTAACTAGCACTACTCACTATGTTAGTAAATAATAATTGATAATTATGGCGTTTTTTGTTTCCTACGTGCGGGTTTCTCTTTGCTCGGCGGCTGGAGCCGCGCGCCCATTTCTGGCACCAATGGAGACGGTGACTCGACTCTAGCTACGCGACTCGAATGACACATTCTCAAATAGAAAGTTTATTTTACATTGCGATTTTGCATGTCCGCATCCATATTAGACACAATTGTTTTTAATGGATGCTGTTTCCGGCCATGGCGCACTGACTAGAGCGTTGGACTCTACTATCGAGTAAGAGAATCTGGGTTTAAATCCTGAGCTGCTGTGTCGAAACTTAGTCATATTCGTTCACTCTACATTGCTCCAATTCTCTCGGCACTAAACGATTATCTAGTAGTTGACATTAGTGTACGAACAGTCACCCTTCATTTAATGGTAAGACTGGATGCTTCCCTGAGAAACCAAGACGGCGTTCAATTGAGTAGTGTAAAGCGCCATAATCAGTCTGGAAGACTGGATTCTGCGACATATAAGAACTTACCTTTATTTCTAGTGAACTTACCGATCTGCTGGCGGCTGTCGGGCCTGTAGGAGATCTTGAAGTTCGGCACAACGGCCTTGATGGCATCGGCGAGCTCTGCGGGCGTGAAGCTGATGGCCTGGATGTTGTACGTGCGCAACGTGAGCTGGTCGTCCGGGTACGTCAAGAACTCGACGACCGCGCGCAGGAAGTCGGCCATGTACATCATCGGCAGGCGCGTGTCGGGGCGAAGGTAGCACTCGTGGTGGCCCGTCGAGATGGCGTCTTGGAAGATCTGCACCGCGTAGTCTGAAAACGGCATTGGTTCAGTTATTTATTTATTTTTGATTTAGTTTATTTGGAAGCATTTATAGGGCGCCATGTATCCGGGTTAAATCCTGCTCAAAGGACGCTAACAATATAAAATAAGTAAATCTAAGCTAAACAATTAAGTTAAATAAATATGTTAAAATAAGTTGATTCAATAAAATTTCTAAGTTAAATACAATACTAAATTGACAGGTTTCCTATTGACATACACAGGAATGGTTTACCAAGTCAGCAGTGTAGCGCGGACGTGTTTGACACCAGCTGGAAACGGCAAATTTTGGCTATGACTAGAATACAGGTAATGCAATTGTTCATATCAATGCTAATTTGTGATGTACTATAGACGTGCATTGCTGGCAAAACAACAGCCATGCTTCAGTTGGGATACGCCCGTTGGACTTTTGACGTTACACGACTTCTCATGTACAGCAACGATATCATCACCTTGAACAAATAACGTAATAGGCATGTGGCTTCAACGTTGACGGCTGTAAGTCTGAAACTGCCCATAGTATGGACGTTAAACATAAATGTCGATTATGTGTGTGTGTTTAAATGTATTGGTATGAGTGTCACCACCTGGAAATCCTACGAACGGAAACGAATACCGGAGAGACGGCGGAGAGACGAACAGAGAGATATTATCCAGCAGACTATACAGCTCAACGAGATGGCCTCAGACAAAACTGTATGTCCCCGTTCCCGACAATCTTACCTGTGGTGCCCCCTCCAGGATTGTCACACGATATGATCCCGGGGACTCTCAGGCTTCGGAAGTCGATCCCGAACTTGTGGTGGTAGTACTGAAACGGAATAACGGCCCATTGCTCGACATCCGCGTGAACAAGTTCTCTGGCGACCTCTGGTAGAAGGGCACATCTCCCGTCTGCATGCTTGTCTGCTTGGGACACACATTCTCGCACGCACGCACGCACACACACACCCAAACACACACGCACACACACACGCACACACACACACACACACACACAAACGACATTAAGAATTCGACAAAACACAACGCCGAGTACCGATATTTGTACAGTACAGACAAGTGGAACTGCAGTATCCCACTGGAGTTCCTAGAAGGCCACAGAGACATCAGCCGCTTACTGTTGGTTGCGCTGTCATTCATTAGCCCAGCTGTCTGGCATTATTCTATAAAAGTCCACACGGAAAGAGATAGCTCTTTTTACCACATCACACCGTGCTCACTCATGTGTAACAACACGCACAACCATAGGTCTACTGGACGGGTTATTCAGGTTCGTACCGACAGTTTATATTTTTACAAGAACTGGAAGGGGATTCCTGCCCGCCTCGGTAAACACGTCAAAAGCCGTATGCGTTGTGTGAGACCGAGCCGGTGATGTTGTTTGCCTGACTCTTGCGCTAACAGCACGTGTCCTTCGCTCTACGTACCTCGCCCATCAGCTCGGCGTGTACCTTCGACACCCCGTAGATGGTCTTGGGTCGCTGTATGGTCACGTCAGGGGTGAGATTGCGCGGGGTGGAGGTCCCAAAGGCACCTGTTGCATGAACATTTGTTATTATGGCGTACACGATGTCTGCTGTGAGGATGCAGCTAATGAAAAATCGTGCTGCTTCGATGCAATGACAGTCAGCACAGGTCAACACATCCGTATAGCTCACGTGGGATTTCTGTCATGCAATGTTTTGTCCGGCGCTAAAATCGATTTGCATAGGCATATAGCCGGGCAACGTCTTTTGGAATGTGTCCGCGCTAACCATACGTGCCTTTGAAATGTGCCCCCATCTGGGCGAGACCCAGGTGGAGCAATTGGAGGTTATTGCAGAGTCTGAAGGTGTTTTGAAGGTGTTTTGGCGAGCCTCAAGGTGGATGAAGTTTAGTGGTTTTTGTAGCCCCCTTGGGCGCTCTTCGGAAATGTGTTTAACTAAAACGAACTATTCCCACGTGAAGTTGTATACGAAGTAGTACCTTGCATACGCAACGGAGTCCATATACCAGTGGATTCAAAACAAACTGAGAACTCGATTTAATATTGCTGTTTTGGGTGTCACCGAATGGAAGAACTGACCGATCGAGCTGGGTATGAAGAGCTTCAGGCGGTAGATTCTTGACACCTCGAGCACGTTGTGCAGCCCGACGACGTTCAATTGCAACGCCAAGGCGATATTCTTTTCACCTAGTGCACTCAAGAGGGCGCTGAAGTGCACGATCGAGCCAATTCTTTCGTTTACCACGATCTCTTTCAGGCGTTTCAGGTCGAGGATGTCAGCGTAGATGAAAGGGCCTGAAACACAAAGGAAACAGCAGTTAGATACTTTTTGAAGTGAAAATAATTAAAATAACGACATAATGTAGAATCTTCGGAACGCGATCTCAGAGACGCGTCCGTTGAAATCTAAGAGGTAAGAAGGGAAGGAGAACATATAGAGAAGGGAACATTCAGGCACGCAGGGAGGGAGGGAGGGGGAGGGACTGGAAGGTAGGGAAGATGTGTGGTGGAAGGTTAGCTTCACGGCGTAGTTCCAGTGAAACAACATATTGTGGATAGTCCTTATATCAGCTACAGCAAGAAATCTGGCTATATATATAGCCTATCCAGTAATCATTTCTTCCGAAGTAAAACAGAACACATGTTTGGACGGGACTGCGACATAGCGTTTTGCGTTACTTGTGGTGCTTGGGCCACGCGTCTGAACCAAGCCAACTCGACTCACCGCTGTCCAGCGTGTGTCCTGGAGGCAGGACGATGTCGGAGAGGATGACATTCTCCCTCCCGTACTCGTCCCTGCAAACGCACTGGTCAGTAGTTAGCCAAAACATACGTACCCACGCACGAACACACACACACCGACACACACACGCACGCACACACACACACACCCGCACGCACGCACGCGCGCGCACGCACGCACGCACACACACACACACACACACTCACACACACACACACGGTGAGGGTCCACCCACACTTACCTGAGTGCCTGTGCGATGCCAGTGCCGAGTTGACCAAGTCCTCCTGCACAACAAACCACGTAGATCTAGCTTAGTAATAGCATTTCAAGGCAGTCTGATATTTAATGGTGGGACTGATACAGAACATCAGCGCCGCTTCGCCTTCGGTGCCGCCCAGTGCCACCGTGGCGTCGGAAGACGAGTGGTTGGCCCGGTGCTATTATGTTGAAGACGTTTGTCCTTTGAATCAGGTCGACGTCGGCCAATGGTCGGGCGATTGCCTCATATGGCCCAGTGAGACGGAAGGTTCCCGTTATCAAAGTGGAAGTCATCATTTCCCCTCCGTCTCTTCGTAAGAAGTGGTCTGTTTAGACGAGAGTCGGGGTGGTATCCGATTAAACTGTTAGGGAGTAAATTATGAAGCGCTCTGAAGTTTGAGCAGTCATAAAGGAGTTTAGAGAAAACATAGCATGTTAATAATATTATAATTATGTTCTTGCCATAGGGAGTTCAACCAATGTTTTATCTTTTGAACCAACACTAAAATAGAACAGTGCAGCAGATTACAAACTAAGACAACTTATTTTATTCGTTGGGGACATATTGATGCGATAGAGTTAGGAATGGTAATAATAACACTAGACGTCTAATACACTGATTCGTGTTCAAAATGGTAAATTGTACAATTTGATTAAATCAACATATACCCTATATAAGTGACTGTGCTATTTCTGCATATTAGCTGCAATGCGAGGATAGTGCCGCTGTCGTGCCAAATCCGTCCCACTGCGAAATGTGTCGCTGTTGCGAGATTCTAGCGAAGAGGTTGGACTATTTCGCACTGTTTCCATGCCGTATTCGTCGAACCTAAGGCTGCCATACTACTGACATATTGCATCTGGTAAAATACCTGACGTCTAATACACTGATTCGTGTTCAAAAGATTA
>JAODUO010001440.1:77500-98619 GCA_025642075.2 Ridgeia piscesae | reverse complement strand
CTAGCAGTGATACGTGCCACGGTCCCTAGCAGTGATACATGCCACGGTCCCTAGCAGTGATACGTGCCACGGTCCCTAGCAATGATACGTGCCACGGTCCCTAGCAGCGATACGTCCCAAGGTCCCTAGCAGTGATACGTGCCACGGTCCCTAGCAGTGATACGTCCTACGGTCCCTAGCAGTATTACGTGCCACAGTCCATAGCAGTGATACGTGCCACGGTCCCTAGCAGTGGTACGCGCCACGGTCCCTAGCAGTGATACGTGCCACAGTCCCTAGCAGTGGTACGCGCCACGGTCCCTAGCAGTGATACGTGCAACAGTCCCTATCAGTAATACGTGCCACAGTCCATAGCAGTGATACGTGCCACGGTCCCTAGCAGTGGTACGTGCCACGGTCCCTAGCAGTGATACGTGCCACGGTCCCTAGCAGTGATACGTGCCACGGTCCCTAGCAATGATACGTGCCACGGTCCCTAGCAGCGATACGTCCCAAGGTCCCTAGCAGTGATACGTGCCACGGTCCCTAGCAGTAATACATGCCACGGTCCCTAACAGTAATACGTGCCACGATCCCTAGTAGAGTGGTTTGATGTGATCCATAGCAATGTTCATTTCTGTCTATAATTCACTGTCAACATACATAGGAGAACTAGTGAAGATAAACTGAAGCTCAATCTCTAGAGTAGCACAAGTTCAATCGACAGAACTCTGCTTAGAATAACATGTCACTGTACTGAAACTTGGGCATGTTCTATGTGCATGCTATGTTGCTTTAGTAATTCTCTTTGATACATCAGTATTGACATTTCCACTATTGACATGCAGTGTTGGTATGTCCCCTATTGGTATGTCGGTATTGATATATCCCCTAGAGATTTAGTGCCCTACTGATTTGACAATAATGGCATGTCCCGGAGACATGTCAGTGTTGACTTTTGATGCGTCTCCACTGACTGCGACGGCCGCTGTGTTTGCAGGAGCAGGACTACGTGAGTACAATACCGAGACTGCAGCATTACAGTAAACGACGAGTCACCGGTGAGGGTGCAGGGTGGGGCCGCGGAGGTTGGAGGTTAAAATGGTTCATCTCAGTTAACCTTTTAGTAAAAGAACATGGATAATAGGTTTTATGTTTGCAAAACGTACAATGGGAGTCCAGAAAATGCATCCAATTCCTACACATATGTTTCAACTGCAAACAATGTATCACACACATTACTATCGTATTCATAGCGATGTACACCAATATCCTAAACGTACACATTCCACGAGTACCAATGACTTTATTTAATTTGAAACCTGAGTCAAATGTGCAGCAACATTGACGTACGTGAAACTATCTCATCGTAGGTGCGTCTATCTTGGCGGTTACAAGAAACTGTGTTCCATGTTACTTGAAAACCAAATAAAATTGGTGTAGTTGGAGACCAACACGTGTAGCAACATGTCGATATAGCTATTTCTTGGGTGATGATCCACACTCGGTCGTTTGGCCGCAGCCAATCCAGTCATGCGGAGTGCATGAAGCCATCCACGTTCCGTCCGCTCGAGACACTGTGATCTTCTCCACTAACCAACGGTTGGAACGACAACGTTTCTTAGACCAAAACCACCAGCCACTATTGTAGTGGCCGTGACCGCGGTTTCTTACACGTATGAATTCAGGACGGCACAGTGACGTGACTGTAAAGACATCTTTTCTGTGGATAACACAAACATGAATTAATATCAGTAAAATAAATTAACAGTAGAACATTTATATTATTTTACCCAGCATACCTATACAACTGGTGGTTGTACCTACCGATGGGCATGTGGTATGTGCATATCACACCATACCAATCCAATAGTCGAAACGAACGTATTCAACGATCGGAATTGAGAATAAGATAGACGTAAAAATGTAAAGGTAATATATCGTGCAGTATCCAATTCTCAAGACTGCTAAAAGCGCTTTACATTTTACTTCCCTGTTCAACCAAACACCGTCTCGGGTTATCTGGGCAGCATCCAGCCACGCTGCAATTAATGCGCGAAGGCTGCTCGTACAAATATCCTTCACTGTCTATCGCCAGGTAGTCATTCATACAGCTGAGTGAACTGGTGCAATGTAGAGTGAAACAACTTGCCCAAGGTTTAACACCACAGCACAAGATTCGATCACCCGGGTCCTCTTAGTCAATGGTACGAAGCTCGTAATGTTGCAATAGCGAAGCAGTACATATAATATGACTACGCTGTAGTCCACCTGTTGCATATTAACAACCACTCGAATTGGATTATATGCTGATATTCACTGTACGAAATAACAATGTAATAAAAACCAGAGTAATACATGCAAACAGCGGTTTCTTTCACCTGCCACTTTCGAAGTTGTCTCGGAATTTATTTTTCAGCACTTGGTATGAATCAGATTTGCCCATGCTGATTTCTATGGTGTCATCCGTGCCCGCACCTCTATCGGTGCCGGTTGTGATTTCAACATTAAATTTACACTCTACAACATAATTGATTCCAATCTCGGTTTGATCACTTACGACACCAGCGTGTAAAAATCTGTACGCGTAAGAACTACAACAATTGATGTAATGACCTTAACACAATTTAACATAACCATAACCATAACTATAACCATAATATTTATTGACCCCAAGTAGGTAGACAATTTGTTGAAAGTACATAAATTTCGTTTGTACATTGATACAACCATACATACACACATATTATATCATGTTCACATACTATTATAAGTCTATACGGTAGGTCTACAATACATACAAATGTGTGCACTTATAGTAATTCTTGTTGTACCAAAAACACACCACAATCATATAACATTTACAAACTGGGGTCAGTAGCTCCTATTATTAATGTCGCTGTCATAGGAGCCACCATAATTTCATGGTATAAAGTAGTATGGTCCTTATTATACAAGATGTCTAACTGAAATGTTTATTTGGAAGTGTTAGCTTTAAGTAAGAAAGTGTGATGTGGTGTGGAGATGGGCTACTGAACATAAAAATATAATAACAAATTATTGTATTTATTAATTTAGGTGGCATATGTATCAATTTGATAGAGTACATATATCACTGTAGTTGTTTAGCAAACATGTTTTTATATAAATTATAATAATATTACCACCTAGAGAATCATCTCTAGATGGCAGGTGGACAAGGAAGCCCTTTGGCTTATCGAGAGTATATGTATAATATTTATTATGAATTATATTATATCAGTATATGTCGATTTTATTTTTAAACATATTAACGCCACTAGCACACACACACGCAGCTGATAATATGCTCCATTCATTTCTGTTCTTTGTGAAAATTATATCTAGCCTACACTGCATCTTTTGTAATGTAACTTCTCTCTTCCTTATCCGAGAAAAAGATATTTCTGTCAATAGTTTCAAACCCATTCAATATTTTAAACACTTCTATCTGATCTCGCAAACTCCTGGTGTTGTTAAACCACATTTTCTTTGACGCATTTCTTAACGAATACCCTGAGTTGATATAATTTTGGTTGCTCTCCTTTATGCTCTTTCTAGCATATCAATGCCCTTCTTGCAATATGGCCTCCATGCTTGTATACGATATTCTAAATGAGACATAACTAGTGTTTTTTACAGCGGTATTATTAGTTTTTTCCTTATACACTATATTTCGCCTAATTAATCTAATAATTTGATTTCCCTTCGATGCTGCAATTCCACACGGCTGTGAGATCTTCATATCAGCACTATATGTAATCCTAAGTCCTTTTCTGTTACGGAACTACTTAGTACAGTACCACCCATTGTATATTGTACATCTGCAATCCCATGTCCTGTGCGGAGGCCCTTATACATCCCAAAATGTAACACCATTTGCCACTTCTCAGGCCATTCAGTCAATTTAATAAGATCATCTTGTAAATGCTGTCTAACTGTATCACATTTAATTTTTCTACACATTTTCAAAATCAAATCAAATCAAATCATATTTTATTTCGCAACAACATTACATTCTACAGAAGCAAACAAAAAGAAAAGTATTGCTATATGGTGGCACGGCGCATTCCTGTGTCGTATATATATATATATATATATATATATATATATATATATATATATATATATATATATATATATATATATATATATATATATATATATATATATACATACATACATACATACGTATACACGCATACTATTACATTCATTTGCATGACAACGGACTGGGAGTAATTTGAGAAATGTAAGAAGAATTTGAGCCATTTTTGCAAATCCACACAGTTAGTCTTTTTTAGACGAACACATTTAAATCCATCGTTTTAATTGTATCGTTCGCAAACTTCAACACATTTTGTGTCATTGATATATATATATATATATATATATATATATATATATATATATATATATATATATATATATATATATATATATATATATATATAAGTATAAAAGATATCAGTATTGATACCTGTGGTACTCCCCTCAAAACCGGTTTCCAGGTTGAAACCTGCCAAACTCGTTGTCTTCTATCAATAAGCCATTTTCTATTCAGTTAATATCATGCTATTTCCTATGTCATGCGCCTTTAGTTTAAGTAGTAATCTTTGATGTGGCACTTTTTCGAAGGCTTTAAAAAAATGTAAGTATATTGTATCTACTGGTGATCCCTCACCTACCCACTTTGTGACATTTTCCTAAAACCATAACATGTTTGTTGAGCATGACATCGCTTTTAGAAATCCATGTTGAAATGGGTTTATCAAATTATGTATAACAAGAAAATCAACTAAGTGATCTTTTATTAGTCTTTCTAATAGTTTGCAAATCATTGATGTTAAACTGACTGGTCTATTGTTTTCTGATTTGTTTCTCGAACATTTTTTAAATAACGGTATGATGTTTGCTTCTTTTCATTCAGAACAACTCCCTCCTCTAATGACATTTTGAACACTGTTGCAAGCGGTATGCTAGTTTGTTCTACAATTTCCAATAGTGATTTAGGAGGAATCCCATCCACTCCAGGTGATATATTATCCTTCATATCCTTATTTTTAGCCACTATTCATGGGTTATAATTAATTGTCCTAAATAGTCTGACTCTCTCCCCTTGAACTTAGGCTTTGGTATTTATAATGAACTAATATCTTCTTTGGTAAACATAGAGAAACTGCACGAGAATGGCAACCAACGCTCCAGTTGAGCAGACGTGTGAAAAATAAGGAGTTGGGGAACTAAAGTACTCATTTGGTTTTTGTGATTTTAAGAATCCGTCTTTTGTTATATTTCCATCAAGTGACACCTTCTAGAGGACCGACCGTATCGTAAACTTTGTGTCTACGTTGAACATACGCAAGACAATTCTTGCTGTCATGTTTTATATTAAAAGCAATTTTTTTGTCATATCTTCTCTTTGGGTTTCTTATTTAAACTGTAGCGCTTGGCTAAGTGTTTCTTTATAAATGGCGTAGTCCTCTTCGCTTCAAGTATGCCTATATGACTTCCACATCATTTGCTTGTATTTGATTTTTTCTAATGGCTTCTTTCGATAAGTGTTTCTTTTTAGATCGTTTTCTCTGTTTTTTCAAGTGAGCAAACTTATCGATAATGCAGTCACTCTTTAGGATAGTCCAACATTTTGTAGCTCTCTTATTCATCTGTATGTTATTTCAATCTATCTTTGCCAAATATATCCTCATGTCCTTATATTTTCCTTTGTGGAAATTTGTTCTGTGGTGTATTTTTCGATTCCGGTCTCATTTATGATGATAAAATGTACCTGGTTGTGACCACTACACCCCAGTGACTCAAATATATTGACATTATCAACATATTCTTTATGTGATGTCAAAACTATGTCTAACACGTTCTTTCCCTGGTTTGTTCCAGCATATGTTGAAAATGGAGACTATTTTGTATTAAATTTTAAAACTGTTGATCCTCACTCCCAGTACTCTGTAGATATTTCCACTGTATAGTTAAAATCCCCCATAATAATTCAGTCCCGTTTATTCAATACTTTTATTGCATTTTGTAATTTGTCATTCTCTTCTATGCTTATGCTTAGATTTCGATAAACTAAACCAACAGTTAATATTGAGTTTCCTGTAACTATGTTAGACCAAACACCTTTTTCGCATTCTGATTATTTTCTAATTCTATTTCATAAACTGGATGCTTTGATATATAAAATAATTCCACCTACCCTGCTTCTTATTTCATCTTTTCTGAACATTACATATCCTCTAATTCGTAATTCAACATCTGATATATCGATGGTTGCCCAAGATTTAGTTATACCTATTATGTGAGGGGCAATATCTTCTACCATAATATTTAGTTCATTTCGTTTGTTAATTATGGCCCTTGCATTTAAACAAACACATTTATAACCAAATTCAGAAGACGTTTTCACACTGTTGGTGTTTAATTTCTTTGTCCTGTCTTTATCTGTGCCTCTAGTATTTGGCTTTTCGGTGAGCGCCCCTGCGAATCTAATTTAAACAGTTGCAACCTGTTCCAACATCAATAGATCGAAGCAGGTTCTCAGTGAAGAACACTAATGCCCCTTTCCACTTACACGGAGGCCATGTCTCATGCGTATATCTTCTTTCCCAACAAAGTATCCCACAAATCTATGAATCCAACTCCTTCTTCACACATTTGCTCAACTGGAGCTTTGACTGCCATTCTCGTAGAGTTTCTATATGTTGCTTCCCTTCCTCCCATTAAAGGCGAGATTCCTGAGAGAATAATCAGTTCAACTCTTGTCTTCTTCTGTATAGATCATACCTGGCCATGCCCCAATATGTGCTTTTCCTTTTCAGTCACATGTTTTACCCTGGCTTCTCTCTTGCTTAATGTCTTGTCTGACTTGTCTGACGCAAAATGGAATCGCCCATAAATACCTTTCTCTCTCTCTCTCTCTCTCTCTCTCTCTCTCTCTCTCTCTCTCTCTCTCTCTCTCTCTCTCTCTCTCTCTCTCTCTCTCTCTCTCTCTCTCTGTCTCTCTCTCTATCTCTCTCTGTCTCTCTCTGTCTCTCTCTCTGCCTCTCTGTCTCTCTCCATCTCTCTCATCTCTCTATCCTCTCTCTCAATGCCCCAATCACTGCCTCAGAATAGCTCCTCCGGTTTGCATCTACCTGGTCGTTGACTTTTGCCCTGCCGTTTTCTCAGTTGTTCCTTTCTTTCCTGCGTCTTTCTCCCAGTCATCAACCCTGTTATCGAATTCCCTTTTGTCACATTTATTCCCACCTCCTTTCTTTCCTCCATCCGTCCTCCCATCAGATGTACTTCTCTCCTCTCCCTCCTTCTCTACTGTCACTTTCTCCCCGTCACATTCCTACATGTCATGTTTTCTGTCGTTCTTTCTCCAATGTGTTCCCTTGCAATCACCTTCCCTCCTCTCAGTCTCCAATCCTTATCCTTCTTGTCACTACACTACTCCTTTCTACCTTTCTCCCTCTGGTCGCTCTGTCTTCCACCCGTCTCTGTGGTGAGTCTCATCTCTATTCCCTTCATAATATCGCTAGCCTAGCTATCGCTGGTGTTAGACAGTCCACCTGCCAACACCCTTCTTCCATTGACACAGCCCAAGACTTTCCGCATCCAGACAATGACAAATCAACCAAGCTATGCCAGTGGTCACTACTGACCGTTCTAACGTCATTGTGTTGGTTTCGTGTTCGATACAATATCATATTTAGGGTCTGTTCTATTATTTACCAGGCAATTTCCTGTAAGCATTGCATCTATACGCATTACCTACTTCCGGTAGAAACCTCTTCAGCTTCTATCGCCTAGTTATGATTTACTCTTTGTCTCTAGAGTAAAAAATAATAATTGGACCAGGGCTTTCTCTGTAACTACATTTAGTCTTTGGAATATGCTTCTCTTTGGAGTTAGATCAGTTGAAAATATTGCCAAATTCAGCAAAATTGTGTTTAGAAACGTACCTTATCCAACGTAGCTCCATGGAGTATCAATTCATCTGTTGAAAACCGGAATGTTTACTGACTTTGAGATTGATCAACAGTTTGGCATTGATGCGCCTCTGAGTTTGGTTTCCAATGATTTAGGCATAATAGATATTATCGTATTAATAGTGGAGTACTGCGTTCCGTGCTGTTCCTTTGTCGGGCTCACATCCCTAAGTTAACAGCTTCTTTCGTTTTGTAATGTAAACTCTCCCCAGCCACATCTTTCTCTTCCTTTATGTTTATCGCGTCGGCAACCATTTTGCCAGACATCTATCGGTATTTTCTTACAATCTGTTACCCGAACTCACGTTTTCACAGCAGGGTGATAACAGCATGGTTGATGATTCAAACATCATTTAGCCGTTCCAGTTACACTATGCTCGCTAATAGTACCATATAATTATGTGTTAAACGAACTAAAACGACGCCTTTAATAAAAGAAATTGCGCATATACATATATTACTAAGTTGAATATAAAATTTGGTAATTTGCAAAACCGGCTGTTTCTTGCACGCTGTAAATAGTGCTGAAGCTAATGATTTGGGCGATCACGTGATAGCATACGTCAATGGCGTCTTTTATTTATCTTCATCTCTGCGCTTGGTATCGCCATTATTGCAATTTTCAAGGCGCATGTTCGAAAGAAGGATTAACAACATAGATATAAGAACATTTTCATTTTCACAAAGAACAGTAAATTAATGGAACAGCTTATCAGCTGACTGTGTAGGTGCTAGCAATGTTAACATATTTAAAAATAAAATCGACATATCCCTAAGAAGGGCGGGGTATACTTAGATAAATAGGTTGGACTCTCGATAAGCCAAAGGGCTTCTTAGTCCACCTGCCATCTAGAGTTGAATCTCTAGGTGGCAATCTTGTTACATCTTGTTAAATAATACGTTACTTGCACCCCTTGTGTTCCTGGTCCATCCGCAAACCACATGAAAGAGACAGAGCAGCGCGAGGCTGATACATGGATACAAATGTTGGCTAACGAACATAACTCCAGTTGTCAAGTACGATGGTTTTACTCAATCACCTCAACAACAACACTGTGGCACAGTCCACCTGCTCAGAAGCACGGTCTATAGCAATGACGTCATTATTCGCGTAGCCGCATTCTTTATCTCTGACGTGCGTCCAGACGGAATGAAGCCAGCTGTTCCTCGCTCTTCGCCAGGAAAATCAGTTACTGCATGGTCTGAGACCAACACGAGTTCCGTTGATAAAATAACCCACGGTGCCAGAAACTATGATCCAGTATCGGTTAATGCAAATCAAATCGAATGTTTTTATAATATTATGCGCACAACGACTACTCAGTACCGCATCGGGTCGTGTGACATTTGAACGCTTTGGCATTGGAAATATGGATGTAAGTAACATAATAGTATGATGGCGGACATAAAAAACAAATATGGCGGTCATTTACCATCCATCCGGAATTGCCAAGGTGGGTGTTCTTGTTCCTTGCTTGACAGGTATATGAATACACCTGCTTGTTTCATATATTGGCTTCCTGAATTTCAGAAGCTGAGCTACACTTTGGAATCCGGATTGTATTATTATGTGTGAGATACAGACAGTTGTAACCACGGAAACATAAAGGGAAAGTCAACTTAATCAAGTTTAAGTGATGTGAAGTACATTGCTCTTGTTGTATTACAAGCAGCATCGAACTACCACCCAGCTGGACACATATGAACGATGGAGAACAGGTCAGGCTGGTAGACATACAGAAAGGTAGTGGTGACTTCAAGAATGTCGAGAAAGAGTTCATACTGCAAATCAAGGTAAGATGTTTCCGTGCGTGCGTTTGACCGCTCTTGTGAATATGTTCTGATATACACACAATGAAATCACTGGTTAGATAGTTATTAGTTAATTAAGGTTTGATCTAGCTTAATGGTGCTTTATAAGTCTTCTTCTTCGCATCATTGTCATTATTATTATTATTATTATTATTATTATTATTATTATTATTATTATTATTATTATTATTATTATTATTATTATTATTATTATTATTATTATTATTATTTATGTTATTATTGTTATTATTGTTATTATTATTATTATTATTATTATTATTATTATTATTATTATTATTATTATTATTATTATTATTATTATTATTATTATTATTATTATTATTATTATTATTATTATTATTATTATTAGTGTTATTATTATTATTATTATTATTATTATTATTATTATTATTATTATTATTATTATTATTATTATTATTATTATTATTAGTGTATTATTATTATTATTATTATTATTATTATTATTATTATTATTATTATTATTATTAGTGTTATTATTATTATTATTATTATTATTATTATTAGTGTTATTATTATTATTATTATTATTATTATTATTTATTAGTGTTGTTAGTGTTGTTATGTTTTAGTTTATTAGGGTTATTATTAGTGTTATTATTATTATTATTATTATTATTAGTTTATTATTATTATTATTATTATTATTATTATTATTATTATTATTATTATTATTAATTATTATTATTATTATTATTATTATTATTATTATTATTATTATTATTATTATTATATTATTTATTATTATTTTATTATTATATTATTATATATATTATTATTTATTATTATTATTATTATTATTATTATTATTATTATTATTATTATTATTATTATTATTATTATTATTATTATTATTATTATTATTAGTGTTATTACTATTATTATTATTATACGTGGCAGTCTGTGACAGAAGTATTGCAAACAACGACATGGGAAATAATAAAGCTACACACTCTTGACTAGACAAGCACGGGCACCTGTTATTCATTTGTCCAAAAACATCGTCCAGTTACTATTGATAATGACATAAGACCGATATCACTTACACCAATTATAGCTAAAGTGTTTGAATCACTAGTGCTAAAATGGGTCGATGTTTATGTTAAACCACAAATTGATGACAAACAGTATGGAGAAATGGCAGCGACTTGTAATAATACAATAATAAATAACAGTATTTGTCTACGCCACAGCTCTAGCAATAAAACCATTCAGAGGCGCATTACACTTTACATGAATATACATATTACCTGAAAATAAACAACAGAGACGTAGTTGTAAAATAAATAGATCAGTAACAAATGTTCAATATAAATAAATAATATTAGTCTTAATAATACTAAAATACTAATACTGATAAATAGTAGTTAATTATATTACAATTTAAAAATAAATAAATAATAAAATAGTTGATAAATAGCAAATATTAAAAATAGTAGATATTAAAAATAAATAATAGTTAATTATATTATAATTAAAAAAATAGTTGATAAATAATACATATTAAAAATGTTCGGATTTTATTAAAAAAAATCTTTTAAAGTGAAAACGCTCTTTTAAAAAGAAATGTCTTCAGTTGCTTCTTGAAAGAACTGAGGGAGTCTGTGGCACGCATGGCAATCGGCAGATTGTTCCAGAGGCGTGGAGCAGCACTGGAAAATGTCTTCTCCCTGCGTACGTAGTCTGCATCGTGGAACCTCCAGCAGGTTAGGGTCCGCGGAGCGTAGCGCACGGGTCGGTTCGTATCGAATTAGTAGGTCGGTTATGTATGATGCCGCTAGTCCATGAAGGCTTCGAAACGTCAACAGTAACAATTTGTAAGCCGGTGAAGATCGATTAAAACAGCAGTGATGTGGTCGTGTTTCTTCGTTTTGGTTATGAGCCGGGCAGCAGCGTTTTTTCTCTTTGGAGTTTGGTAAGAAGGTGGTCGGAAATACCGTATAGCAGGCAGTTTCCCTTGTCAAGGCGAGACGTAAGATAGGTATGAATCATAATTTCTGTTGTTTTCCGATCGAGAAGATTTCGGATTTTTCCAATACAATGGATATGGAAATAAGCTAGACGATAAATGTGCTGCACTTGGTTATTCATGCTTAGAGCATAGTCGAAGAAAACGCCAATGTTCTTGGCAACGGTGGAAACTG
Organism: Ridgeia piscesae; assembly: GCA_025642075.2. Lineage (NCBI taxonomy): Eukaryota > Metazoa > Annelida > Polychaeta > Sabellida > Siboglinidae > Ridgeia > Ridgeia piscesae. The sequence continues at coordinate 86,636 of JAODUO010001440.1, read as the reverse complement.
GCACAACGGTATGTCGGTATCACCAAGTTCTATGTGCGACATAGAAAGTTTGATCTTTATATGTGGCGCGCACATCACTATAAATTCTGTCTTTGTAGCTTTGAATATTCATCCAATCTTGTAATACTGCGACACAATCTTGGATGCGCGTGACTGCCTGGATTGTATCTTCGTCTGAGTGCGGACTGAACGCGAGATACATTTGGGTATCATCAGCATACAGGTGAACGTTTATCCCGTGTCGACGTGCGATATCACCGAGTGGGGCAGTGTAGCAAATACACATGAGCGGGCCGAAAACGGAACCTTGCGGAACGCCGAACACCACTGGACGTTCCGCGGATATTCTGCCGTGCATTTGAATATGTTGGCTTCGATTCACCAAATACGACTCAAACCACGCAAGACATGTTGTAGTTATTCCAAACCGATCTCTGAGGCGAGTTAACATGATTGTGTGATCGATCGTGTCGAATGCTGCCGACAGATCTAGTAGCACTAGTATGGCAGCCTTGCGCTCATCTAGAATACAGAGCAAATCATTGCGTACTCTCAGCAGTGCTGTCTCTGTGCTGTGGTTTGGACGATAAGCAGATTGCATTTGCTCATATAGATCGTTGTCTGACAAATGTTTAGAGAAACGGACAGCAACGACCTTCTCTACGATTTTGGACACAAAACACAGGCTTGACATTGGACGATAGTTCTTGACGTCGTTTGCATCAAGCGTTTTCTTCAGCCTTTTTAAAGGCGGAAGGGAAAACTCCTGTCGCAATCGATACGTTCACAATATCAACGATGACTGGTGCTGGGCTGGATAAGTTGGCCTTCAGCAGATGAGTAGGAATCGGATCCAACTTGCACGATTTGCAGGCTGATTTGCTTACCAATTTGGTGATCTCGTCGGTTGTGGTGGGCATGAACGATGACAGATACGAGGAAATACCACAGGGCTCATCGGGACGCATAGCCACGCAATTGCCACCGTTATCAAGGTCGCGTCTGATGATATCAACTTTGTCTATGAAATAGGTGCTGAATTCATCTAGCAATTGTCCAAGGTTTTCATTAGGCAACGCTGGCAGTCGTTTTGTGTGCAACAGAGAACCCACTGTCCAGAAAAGGGATTTTGGGTTGCCAGCCTTGTCCTTAATTTGGTTGGCATAAAACTAGGACTTGGCAGTATAGAGCATCTTCTTAACAGTGTCTCTTTGGTTCATGAAGATTTCCCGGTCGACGGTCAACCTGGATAACCTCCATCGCCGCTCCATCCTTCGTCTCTCCTTCCTCGCTGACATAATGTCGTCGTTGACCCAAGGTGCAGCTGGGCGGATAGTGAGCCATTTAGTTTTCAACGGTGCAAGTTTCTCAAGAAGGTCACACAGAACGTCATTGTATTGTGTTACACTCTCCTCTGATAATCGTTCCTGACTTGTGTATAAGTCAGAATTCTCAATGTCTGTTGAAAAAGAAGTCAAATTGATTGCTTTCATCTTGCGGTATGTCTTTAGTTCCCTTCGAAAAGGAGGTTTGCGCATTGCAATGCGGCAATGAACCTAACAGTGACTTGACATGAGGTCAGCCACGACAGTGTCATCCACGCAGGAATAAGTGCGAGCGATAATTAAATCTAAGATGTGACCTTCTTGGTGTGTTGCTACTTCCACATACTGTGTCAGGCCGTGACTATACAACAAGTCACGGAAGCGTCTCACATGAACGTCAGTGTTAATGTCGAAATGAAAATTAAAATCACCAACAATAACCAGTTCATCAGGCAGTGTCGCGTATATGTCCAGAATATCAGCGTACTCTTTGAAGAAATCGACAACCGATGATGCATCTTCTTGTTTGGTAGTGGGCGATAAACCACGAACAGAATCACACATTTTCCGTATAGCGTTAACTTTAAACTCATATCTTCAAAAGAATGAATATTACTGAATGTTTTCAAAGATGTTGCTTTGACAGATTCCTTGTGTAATATTGCAATGCCACCACCGCGACGGTTGCATCTGGGATGGTGAATTAAATTGTATCAGGATGGCGTCAGAGCTCTGGTTACAGGGAGGTTAGAGTCTTTGTTAGTGAGTCAGGTTTCACTAATTGCAACAATGTCATGTTCATGGATGTGGTCTAATATGTCAGTTATTTTGGTGGGGAACAGATCTTGCGTTGATTATGCATAATGACGCTGTTGTAGTCGGGCGGATTAGCGGATTCGATGTTAGTTGGGCTGGAATTAGGTTGTCGTGGTGTTGTTGTGAAGATAGCACTCGCACGTAGGGGCTGGCTGGTCGATGGCCGATTACAGTGGAGATAGCTTGTTGATGTTGACGTTGACGTCCGCCTCGGCAGCCACGCTTGGTTGATCGCCTTACAGCTATATCAAGTTCACGTATGGTGTTTCAGGTACGAGGAAGCAAGCATGACGAATTGGGATCTATCGACTGGCCAAGCTGGTGTAAACGACAGGCACTGTATGTGTAGAAGACTTGGTCAGGCTCGGCCATGCAGTGTACCACGGTTGCTCTTGTTGAAATGCTCCACAAATGGTATGGAAGCACCGATGTAACGGGACATTTTGTAAGAGTGTTTTTTCTTGATTATAGCAAAGCATTTGATCTGATTAACCACGATATACTGTTAAACAAAATGGTTGGTTGGAATGGAAGTACCTGCACATCTGATTCGATGGATGGCAGCGTTCTTACTAGATCGCGAACAGAGAGTAAAAGTCGGCGACGCTGTTTCAAAACCAGGGTATCCCAAATGGGGGCGTTCCCCACGGGACTTTATCAGGGCCAAAACACCTTTTAGTCCATATCAATGATTTGCAAACGCCTTGTCCTATTTATAAATATGTTGACGACAGCACTATATTTGAAATATGCAACCAAGACATGGTATCTGTTATCCAAGATTCTGCTGATGTTGTTGAGCAATGGTCTTGTAATAATGGCATGCGTATTAATACGACTAAGACCAAAGAAATGGTTATATGTTTCAGAAGAGACAGAACATTTGTAGATTCTCTGCCATATATTTATATGAATGGAAATTATATTGAAAGAGTGTCTCAAGCAAAGGTTCTCGGTGTAACTATATCATCTGACTTAAGTTGGAATGTACATGTAGACGAAATAATTTCAAAGGCAAGAAAGAGAGTGTACATGATTTATCAATTTAAACGTGCTGGTATCAACCAAAACGATTTGATTATAATTTATGTATCTGTAATTAGACCTATAGTCAAATATGCGTGCCCTGTGTGGCATACGAACTTACTTAAATATTTATTGGACAACATAGAAATAATTAAAAAAGGTGTCTCAAAACTATATTTCCAGGTTATCAGTACGAAAATATCCTGCAGATGGTAAACCTGCCGACGTTGCACCGCAGACGTGATGAATTATGTAGAGCGTATTTCGCTAAAATGAAGAGTAGGGATCACAAACTGAATGCGTTAGTACCAAATGGTCGAAGTATGCCACATGCCTTGAGATTGTATAACAAGTTACCTATCCCAAGGGCACAAACTAATCGCTACAAAAATTCCTTAATTCCGTGGTATTTAGAGCATTTTCAGATCGGCGAGTAATGTACATGCATTTTAACAGACAATTTAATCTGATTTAACTTTTTATTTATATTTATTTTATAACAATGTTTATGCAAATTATAATTTAATTTACATGTTTTAAATTTATTACGTAGGTTTCCAACGATGATTTTAATTGTTAACAAGATGTGCTAACACTGTACATTGATATGATATTGTATGGAATTATTGATTTTAGTATGAATGTACATGTACAATCCAACTGTAAAGTTGAAACATAATAAATTTATCTTTATTTTATCTTATTATTTAAAAAAAATACATATCTCCCTGTTGTGAACGACCGTCATTAATATTCATATTTGCGTCGCTCTGAGGAGGTACACATTGTTTGGCAATCATATGACATTTTTATCATGGTATGGTGGAAGTGACTTAAATAGCTCTTATATCGCAACATGTGCACTCCCAATATCACGCCACTTGATTGTGCTATCATTATTGCAAGATATACATATATACGAGAATCATGTAACATTACATTGTGTAGTTAGTTGTCCAGTATGAATAATAAGGAATTACATTATAACAAAACATTACATTTGAATATGCACTCATACATACCGTACACAGATGGTCTCCTCACGACGTGAATTTTTTTGGGCGAACATAGCGCACACAAGGTGTCCCACGCGGGGTCGCCGGGTCACTTCCGGAAAAGTTACCGACGCTGGTTCTATAAAACCGATAGCACGTTACTAAAGGCTTCTTTTTGGTAATAACAGTGGATCCTTCGGTTACGAAAAGTTCGTGGTGTATAGACATTGTATTGGACATGCATTTGTCATCTTCACACTCGGTGTTGGTAAATCGAGGGAGCGGATCTGGCGTTAAAAAGGTGGGCGTTTCACTCGGCTGGCCGCTGAATTGCACACTATATATATATATATATATATATATATATATATATATATATATATATATATATATATATATATACAGGCAGAGAGAAAATAATTCATAAAGACGCGAGCGCACGTGGTTAAAACGACATGATCAGTTCGTGGCTTTTTATTTGTATTGCAAAATCATGTTAATCAGTATAAGTTATAACTATTGTAGCGTCCTGACCGCCAATAAATGCTTTAACGAAACAGAACTGATTTCGTAATGTTAAACGTCGAATGTTTATAAGAATCCCGACGCTGTCACTCAAATCGCCGCGAGTGACACCCACCCTTTGACCTTTACCAACTGGGAGCCGTGCACCTGGTTGGGTGCGGCGTTAGTGACGTCAACTTGTGTTCACGTGATACTGCATCGCGTGATCATGCATTTTGTTCTGGGCTTTTCCACGCCAACAACGGTTTCGAAAACGCCTCGTAGTCGATGTGTACACACAGTTAAGCGCCCTTATTGCGTCTATTTTCAACCCCTAAATGGTACATGAAAACATATTTTCACTGTCTTTACGCTATATAATAGGTATAATTTATACCGTATAACATGATTTTGCAATAAAAATAAAAAGCCACGGACGGACCATGTCGCTTTAACTGCAGCTCAGATCACAGAGCTGTGAATTTAGTGGAAAATTAAGGTTATGGCATGGAAAACAAAATTTCACAAGGCACAGGTATTCATCTGGGTACATGTAACATTAAACCTATAGCATAGCATGGGACAAAGTGCCCCCTATTTCGGCAGCTGCTACCCGTTACTATCGTATTCTACATATCAAGCGTATAATTAACATGCTGAGAAATAGCATGAAACGCTGAAATTGCCACACAATCTCCATAACTTTCTTATATATCGGGGGACAGAACTAGCAAAATGCCTGATGAGGAACTGACCATTTGACCCCCCCCACTTGATGCTGCGATCACGTGTGATATTTGCAGGCTGGAGCGGCGATGAGAGTAAACGTATTCCTCCATAGACATAATAGTTTCGCTCGATAAAATATTGTAGTTCCACTGCTTAAATGGGGTATAGGCGGAGCATGCCTTGTGATAATGCATTCGATGACGTTACGATGTGTACACTCCAAAACTGCAGCCAAACGTGTATCGTTTAACTTCCATTAAAGGGTATATAGCTTGAAAGCGGTCATTGCAATGACACTTATTTATTATTGTTCTTCGCAAATATTATCTATTGTGTTATAAATTATTCTCAAAGCTGCTATGACATGCATACGTCTTTGTTGAATAGCCTGGAGTTTTCATTTTTCGTGTTGATGTTATTATATGTGCGACTATGGAACTTGCTTTATATCAAGGACCGAGTCTGAAGTCAACTTGTCTTATTTACGTCACACGGACTTTCGTAATCTAAGGAGAACACTGGCGACTTTGTATAAACCATCCCCTGTGACGTCCACCACCGGCCTCCCCTATGTAGTGCAAGTATGACCCAAATTAAATAACTGTGTATACAACGACTACAAATCAAAATAACTGCTTTGCGGTATACGTTATTTATTTGATAATTCCACGAAGATCAGGTATTAAGTTCATTTTTTTGAAGCAACGAACGCTGTTTGGTGTGCTTTGTTTTGCGATTCCAAACAATGTCGTCGATAATACCTACAGTTGACAGTGCGAGACGTGCATTTCTTGTGGGACACTGTAGGCTACGGCAGCTTACTCAAAATGTCATGCTTTCCCAATTGAGGTAGTACCAGTATCGACTAATCAAGGAAACCCCTTCCCGGCTGAACGAGAGACGTTCTCGGGGGTTTGTGGCAATGACAGTTGTCAAACTGGGTATACACACTGCAGCACTTTCATTGCAACACATGGCACAACGGTGTATGTTGAAATCGATATAGTTTGCCCGGTGATTGTACGACCGACCAATCACTTGTATCTGTACGTGATTGTACGACCGATCAATCACTTGTATTTGTACGTGCCGATCTCTTTGTGCAGCTTCTCCAACTCTGGGATACTCTTGTGTTCTTTCCAGAAGATCTTCGTTCTGTACGAAGGCACGACCCGTTCGTGCCGTGGTTCCGTCTCGTAGTGGCTAAGGCGAACATCCGGTTTTCGTGCGGCCGACCAAAACAAGTACGAAAATCCAATGATGGTGCTGATGATGGCGAGAGACGGCGCAAGAATCAGTTCTGGTGATCGTCGTAATGTCTGTAAGGTATAATCGGCTATTTAGCGACGAATGGTGTGGACTCGTTACAATGCGTTGCTAGAGACACGTTTTTAAACAGCCTAACGTTTCGTAGCGCTGTATAAACAATACAGACGTCCGGAAATAGTCACGTACATACATGCGTATATACATGTACACGTACACACATACACGCATACGCAAACGCGCACACGCATACGCACAGCCTCACGCACGCGGACGCGCACGCGCGCACACATATACATGAATACGTACTTAATGGATACTTCCTTACATGCGTACACCCTTAGACATCACTCTTCCTCCTTGCCTCCATCGACACTTGAACTATCGGTCACTCGCTCACTCACTCACTCACTCACTCACTCACTCACTCACTCACTCACTCACTCACTCACTCACTCACTCACTCACCACCACCACTCACTCACTCACTCACTCACTCACTCACTCACCACTCACTCACTCACTCACTCACTCACTCACTCACTCACTCACTCACTCACTCACTCACTCACTCACTCACTCACTCACTCACTCACTCACTCACTCACTCACTCACTCACTCACTCACTCACTCACTCACCTACCCACCCACTCACTCACTCACTCACTCAATCAATCAATTAATCACCCACCCACCCACCCACCCACACGGGTGGGAGGGTGGGTGGGTGTGGCTCGCTCTCTTGCTCTACGTAATGAACTAATAATTACAACATACCCTAAAACTGAATATTCCGCGAGCCATGTCACCTGTCGATTGCCGGCCGTACGGTTGGACACCTAAATGGTAAACACGCCAGCGACATCAATACGATGATGACAATATAATTATGACATCCGATGAGAAAAATAAACTCTACGATATTTCAACAACGATAATAACTCGCCGTTCAACATTTATGATTACGCATACCATGATCGAGTAATTATTTATAGCATAAATCATATATTTATTTCCCATATCAGCAGAACTCCGAGATCGGAGGCGCAGGAGGGGTGAAGTATTAAGCATGATATTAATTATTATCGACAAAGACGCACTGATTTCTTATCTGTGCGCCTGATGTACCGGCACTGGGTGAACTCCGACTTCGAAAGTCAGCCGCAGGCAACAATGTTACTTTAGCTTCATACGTTAAGTGATTAACGCTCATATGACATACATTGTAGCCTAACTGCATATATTATCGACAATCACCGTGTACCCAGCATCGTCATAATTTTATGGTCGGGAATATTGCATGTTTAAACAACCAATTTATTCCGCTACGCAACATACATAATCGATGCAAGCACATAAGAGAACGACCAGGAAATAAATGATTTGATGTGTTTGTTAATTACTCACTGTTCTTGGTGGTGTAAGAACTGCACTAGATGGTAACACCTGGCCCACGGAATAGTTCAGCACACCGCCGTTGTTTTCTTTTGCTGTTAGCGCGATTTTAACTGTGACGTATTTCAAATAACGTACGTCATTCACGCGGAAATCATATTTAATGGACGCAATTAAGGATGCACTAGGATTGTTGGTTGGAAATGTTAAGAAGGAATTACTTTTGTTTTACCCTGTGAGTTTTACCCTAAATTTCGAATTCTATTATGTTTTGCGACATGCTATATTGAAAATCAAAGAGTATTATACTGTGTTGTTGGTGGAAATATATTCAAGTTGTCGACATGAGTCTACGCTCAAAACACTCAGTCAGGCAAAAACAAACGTGTCGTAACTATTCAGTATGACTCGGCTAGGTTAAGTGTCTATGCCAATGTTTTAATTGGCAAAATCCTGAAGGTCATTACGCCAATGTTGGTGGGGGTGGGTCATTTTCGGAAACACTACATTGAATTTAAATGTCTGTCCAGTCTTGATATAAAGTGTCCAAAAAGGATAGCCCATTCCAATTCTTTATGGTTCCATTAAAACAAGTGTTAGAATATACTACCTGAGTTCTGGTCGGTACTTGACTAAATCGTATACTGTGGTCACTCGTGTTATTGACTGAATGAAAAAGGTGGTTTTTGAAAAGAATGGGTGTTCCTTGGTTTATGGCTTAATAAAAATAGTATTAGAAGGCTGACCTCCTTGCCGCGTTCTACGGAGTCCCACTTAAGGTTACACATTATCAGAATTACACAGCTTTCTCGATTGTTATTACCTTTTTCACATTTTGCCGCAGGGCGGTTCTACTATATTGTGGTGTGTGTACGGGTACCAGAGGCACTCTACGTTCGGACGAACCAAGGCTAAATAAGTAGTCTATTTGGTTCTCTCATTTCTCCTAATTATTCCTAACATTCGGTTAGATTTGACAATCAATTGGGAGATGTGAATGTTCCACCTGAGGTCATCAGACAATTCCACACCCAAGTTCGGGTGGAGGTGAACAATCAACAGTTCCTCGTCGTTGATAA
>JAODUO010001440.1:52500-65000 GCA_025642075.2 Ridgeia piscesae | reverse complement strand
TGTTTGATTACGAACAAGCGGATCACAAACATCTTCCAACATGGCCATAGCACTTACCCCACTTGTCAATTTGTTCATGCTTCCAGATACGTCCAGCACCAACACTACTCGTTGTGTCTTCGCCTGAACGATGCGAAATGTTGGAGCTCTTACGTGCTTATCGTCAATCGGCGGGCTGTTTCCTGCATCACACATAATTCGTCCAGAAAGTAGTGGGATTAGTCTTGCCATTAATTTGCGTGCCTGCTTGTTGGATGTGAGCGTATTTGTGTGTTCCCGCGCGTGCACGCGCGTGTGTGGTTGTGTGTGTTTCCGTGCGTACGTGCGTGCGTGCGTGTATGTTTGCTTGTGTGTGCGTGTGTATATGTGTTTATGTGATTAAATGTCTGGTAATAGTGTACAATGTGAGAAATTGCGAATTTATGTGCGCGCATATATACCTGTGTTTGCGCATTTAGTATTAAGAACGCACACCGCATATACACATGCATGAAGTATATGCCTTACACATTAGTAATTAATTATTGAGAGAGAGAGAGAGAGAGAGAGATTGAGAGGGAGAGAGAAACAGAGAGAGGGGGAGAGAGAGACAGAGAGAGGGAGAGAGACAAAGAGATAAAGAGAGTAGACCTGTCCAGAAGCCGCTTCTGGATTAACCGAATCATGCTCAACGGGGTATCTAACAACATTTGCATGTCCGAGTAATGTGGAATGATATACGTGTATCGAAGTGTCTGAATGATTAAAATGGAAACAGATATTGGAGAGCGCGCTGTCTTCATTCCTTGTACGCCACTGACCGTCCTTGAAGTCGCTGTGTTCTCGCATCACTTCCCACGCGCTCCTGCCGTCGCACATGTCGTTCTGTTCATTCGGAGCCTCGACGTTGTGCAGTGAGTCTGGATCAGTCACGTCGTTGTCGCAGAACATCTAAGGCGGGTGTACATGGCGACACACAATGTCAGATTCACCTATCCACATGACACACGACGACATCAAACGCGCCGCGTTTTTGGGTAAAAATAAGTATCATTGCCTTGAAATTCCGAGTAACGTTTTAAAGAATTGTTTACCATTTTGATACATAGCATTTGTGCATGCTACGAACGAGTGTCATTTTACATATGCATTGTACTAGGGAAATGCGCACGATGAAACGTTTATGTAACGCACTGTGTTGAAGGGGAGGGGAGGGGAGGGGGGAGGGAGGAGGGAGGGAGGGGAGGGGAGGAGGGGGAGGGGAGGAGGGAGGGGAGGAGGAGGAGGGGAGGGGAGGGAGGGGAGGGGAGGGGAGGGGAGGGGAGGAGGGAGGAGGAGGAGGAGGAGGCAGGGCAGGGGCAGGCAGGCAGGGCAGGCAGGCAGGCAGGCAGGCAGGCAGGCAGGCAGGCAGGCAGGCAGGCAGGCAGGCAGGCAGGCAGGCAGGCAGGCAGGCAGGCAGGCAGGCAGGCAGATAAACGGATTGTGATGAGCAATTATACGGTGATTGATTGATTGAGTTGGCAAATGAGTGAATGATTAACTGGCTGCGTGATTGAGTGATTTAATGGGTGAGCGAGCGTGTGCGAGCGACCGAGCGAGTGACTGACTGACTGACAGAATGAATGAATCCCTGACTGATTGAATGAATGAAACAGAAAGTGAATAAATGACACGGATGGTGATGTGATTATTACCTCGGTCACATCATGCTGAAACATCAATGATGCCTTTACACCGGGGTTGATGCGGTTGACTTTGAAGTAGCACGTGTCTGTCGGTAATCCAGTGTCTGGGTCGAGCGTGCACGGTTTCTTTTTGATGAAGTCGACGTTTTCTCCTTTCATGTATTTGCCACACTTCACCGCTGCTACTTCGTTGTCGGAGTCCCGGTAGAACCTCGGGTAGTCACGGACTTGGTACTCGTCCCTCAGTCCCCACCGCAAGTGTCCCCACTCGTGGACGATAGTCGGACCTGATAATAACACAAGTTTTATTAGCAACTCAACTGAGTTGGATTGACATTACAATAGGTTACAATTAACTCATCAAAACACCATACAAATACAATAGAAATACATTTGATACCGCAAATCATACCGTATTAATAGACTTTTTACTGACAGTTGTATAAAGCCCACGGTATAAAGGAGTTACGGAATCTATTCGTTCTAGTAACTGGTAACGGGTACACATTTTGTTGTCTAATATTATATTCGATATGTCTTTTGTCAGGCAGCAGATAATTTAAACTGTGTGTGCCGACTTAAATGTTATCAAAATATTTTTGACAAATGCTGTCCCATCTTACATTCAACGTATCCAGGTTAACACGTCTAAGTATTTCCGCGTAACCCAATCCACGAAAAATACATTTTAGTGCCCTTTTTTGTATAACTTCAATATTGTCAGACAAATATCGGGGCAAGTTAGTGTGCCATACAGGACATGCATATTCTAGAACTGGTCTCACACACTAACATATACACTGACCAGATCTGTCTGTGTAATCCCTGCACGCTTAAACTGATATAACATGTACAAGCGTTTACCAGCCTTTTTCACAATATTATCCACGTGTTTGTTCCATGTCAGATCCTGAGAAATAGTCACACCTAATAATTTGGCATGGCAAACTTGTGCTATGTCCCTCCCATCAATCTTTATATTCGGGATAGTGCTTCTGAAATTGCCATCTTGTGCAAAACTAATGATTATTTCTTTTGATTTTTCCGAATTAATTTTCATGTCATTCTGTTCTGTCCATCTAGCAGCAATATCAACCGACTCTTGTATAACAGATACATCATTTCTGTCGCATATTTCAAATAACGTACTGTCATCTACATACTTATATAATGGAACAGTCGTTCTTAAATCATTTATGTAAACAAGGAAACATTTAGGTCCCGACAATGTCCCTTGCGGTACTCCCCCATTGGGATGACCAGAATGGGAATATTCATTTCCTATTTTTACTCGTTGAGCTCTGTCTAATGGAAATGTTGCATCCATCTTAAAATATGTGCGGGTAACCCATACGACTGTAGCTTATGTAGCAACAAATGATGATTAATAAGATCAAACGCTTTGCTAAAGTCTAGCATTACAATTCAATTTATCTGTCGCCTTATACCACATATGAACCAGTTCGACAAGAACGTCTGTTGTGGACGTTCCGCTAATTCCCCCAAATTGCTTAGCATCAATTTCACCTTCAATTGTTTCATCCTCCCATTTCATTATTATTGATTCAACCACCTTGGCAGCTATTGGAGTTAGTGATATTGGTCTAATGTCTTTTTCAATCGACACAGGGGGGCTTGTTTTTGGCAACGGTATTACATTGGCCATTTTCCATTCCATAGGGAGTACACCTTCTCTTAGTGAATTGTTAAAAATAGCAGTTAATGGAGGGGCGAGAACATTTGCATAATTTCTTAACACCCATGCAGGGATGTTGTCAGGCCCAGTAGCCTTGTTGGCTTTAACACTCTCCAAGGCTTTAAAAGTAGTACATACGCTTATCACATACTGATCCGGCAGTTCCTCGTTAACGTCGAACACCTTGTGACTCTTATTTAACCAGACACAAAGAAATCATTCATTGTATTGGCCAGTAAGCCACAATCACCATTATTGTTTTCATATGCTTCCACCAATCGTGGGATCCCGATTCATGCATTGCTGCAATTTGTGTTTGATAAAAATTAGCAAGACGCAAGCCAGCGTGATAATATAATGACTTAAACGTCATGTATATATGTTATTTTAATGAGTTTTCAAATATGTTTGAATACGCTATATCGGTCGAGTGTTGAAAATCTAGATCATGGTATAACAAAATGGTTCGGTGATTCTTTTCAATTGTAATAATGGAATAGCTTGAACACAAGCGATTAACAAATTCACTCTTGTTTGGATAGTGCCTACGTCGTTATGAAGTTCTACGGAACATATTGCAAGATGGTGACAGGCAGCAATATCATAGATAACAATGTCAGATATTGTTGTAGCGCGTTCCATAGACTTGAGGCTGATAGCTGCGTGTGTAGAAGGATCATGAGCTTCACTCGCTCTGCTGTTGAGAGTCAGTGCAACTTCATTAGCAGTGGTATTGTATGGCTAAATGTCATAGCGCCGTCGATCAAACGGGCTGCCCAGTTCTGTCCTTTCTGAAGCGACTGTATTTGCTTCGATGGCAGTCGATGGAGCAGAGAGTTGTGCGGCCGGGTGTCTAGCCTCGATTACCCAGGCTCCGTGGTGGTGTGTTTGGGTAGTTTTCGACCTTTCAGCTATGCCTGGGGATTTAATGGCCTGCCGTTGTAACCACCAGGGCGGCCTTAAGATAAGAGTGGAGACGCTGATTGGCTCTGAAAGTCCCATTTCTTTTTTTTTTCGGTAAATTAATGAATATTGTAGTTTAGTCACGTAACATCATTAACCCATACATGCATAAGTGGACTCCCTAGGATTGGTGTACTTTATGGTTGGTCCCTAAATGTTAGTAAAGGAACACTGCAAGGCGGCTACTACTTCCGGTTGACCCGTACGGTGGGCTGTTGAATAAACGATCAGGGCTCCTCTTTACTGTGGGCGTAAACAAAATGGTTGCTGACGTTCATAAACGGTTTGACCCAGAAAATGACTCGACTTATGATATTGAATCTGCCCAAGGCTTATGATTTTTTCACTAGGTCTACTTGGCGTTGTCGGGAGTGTTGTAACTACACATATCGCTGGGCCGGGTTACGGCCTCTGATCGCTATCTCCAAAGCATTCCTGATCAATTGATAACCGGTTATGTTTTCAATAGCAACTGTTTCTTGTATGACATATGACAGTCACAAGTCATAGAAAACACGTTACGTACCTATGATGTATTCTGAAACTCGCATTTCTGTTTGTTTCGTTAAACTAATGAATGTTGTAGTTTAGTTACGTGTTAGTGTGTGTGTATGTGTATGTGTGTGTGTGTGTGTGTGTGTGTGTGTGTGTGTGTGTGTGTGTGTGTGTGTGTGTGTGTGTGTGTGTGTGTGTGTGTGTGTGTGTGTGTGTGTGTGTGTGTGTGTGCGCGTGTGTGCGTGTGTGCGTGTGTGCGTGTGTGCGTGTGTGCGTGTGTGCGCGTGTGTGCGTGTGTGCGTGTGTGCTGTGTGTGTGTGCGTGTGCGTGTGCGTGTGCGTGCGTGTGCGTGTGCGTGTGCGTGTGCGTGTGCGTGTGCGTGTGCGTGTGCGTGTGCGTGTGCGTGGCGTGCGCGTGCGCGTGCGCGTGTGTGTGTGCGTGCGTGCGTGTGCGTGCGTGCGTGTGTGTGGGTGCGCGTGTGCGTGTGGTGTGCGTGTGCGTGTGCGTGCGTGCGGTGGTGTGTGTGCGTGTGCGTGCGCGTGTGCGTGTGCGTGTGTGTGTGTGCTTCAGCCTTCGTGCGTTCATGAAAGTCACATCTTTACGCGCACACCCACACATGAACAAGTAGACACACATACGCAATACACGAACACACCAGAGATAGGTCATTGTTTAGATAATAATTATGCTTAAGAAGGATCTTCTTCTAAGACTTCACCATCATACCTGGATGTCCGTATTTTCTTATTACGTCTGTTATCCGCCCAGTTACGTATTCCAGTGGGATTTGGATGAACTCTCCCGGGCCGCCACATTCTGCGTGTGTCCGTGTTGTCATCGAGTTCGGCTTCGCATCATCGACGACGACGTTTGCCGTGCTGAACGTCTCCTCCTTCGCTGCCTCGTAGGGCTGGCTGTCTCCCCAACTCTGTCGGTTACAATTATTTCGCGATTTAAAATAGCTTCCTCGGCTGATTGAACCTACCGAATATTTTATTACTGACGTTGACACAATGTAGAGTGACCAGAGCTATAGCAGTGCCCGAAGTGATGTTTTAAGTTAAGTATTCAGAGGGAGAGGGAGAGGGAGAGGGAGAGGGAGAGGGAGAGGGAGAGGGAGAGGGAGAGGGAGAGGGAGAGGGAGAGGGAGAGGGAGAGGGAGAGGGATATGGAGAGGGATATGGAGAGGGAGAGGGATATGGAGAGGGAGAGGGAGAGGGAGAGAGAGAGAGAGGGAGAGGGAGAGGGACAGTTGGCCGCAATCGTTTTTGTCTACCTTCTTAAGTTCGGTATATTTCAAACCTCGTTTGAATAAAGGTTATTCGCGTTGACGGGGCAACCAATCCGCTGCCTGTAACGAGTTTCGTTTATACTTCTATGCGTCGCCTCGACAATGACTATGTCGCCTCGATAATGACAACGTCGCCTTGACAATGCGTGTCGCCTCGACAAACTTGGATTCAAAGAACACTCCTCCTATCAACGCTTACATTTTCTACATTTCTAAAATGTGTAAGATGGCGCGAACATTCTGATATTCAACGACGTGCAGTATTCGACGTGGAAGTCTTCCTGGTACAAATGATTACGCTGGTCACGTCCGGGCAGGACAAACAAATGATTACGCTGGACACGTCCGGGCAGGACAAACAAATGATTACGCTGGACACGTCCGGGCAGGACAAACAAATGATTACGCTGGACACGTCCGGGCAGGACAAACACATGATTACGCTGGACACGTCCGGGCAGGACAAACAAATGATTACGCTGGACACATCCGGGCAGGACAAACAAATGATTACGCTGGACACGTCCGGGCAGGACAAACAAATGATTACGCTGGACACGTCCGGGCAGGACAAACAAATGATTACGCTGGACACGTCCGGGCAGGACAAACAAATGATTACGCTGGACACGTCCGGGCAGGACAAACAAATGATTACGCTGGACACGTCCGGGCAGGACAAACAAATGATTACGCTGGACACGTCCAGGCAGGACAAACAAATGATTACGCTGGACACGTCCGGGCAGGACAAACAAATGATTACGCTGGACACGTCCGGGCAGGACAAACAAATGATTACGCTGGACACGTCCGGGCAGGACAAAAAAATGATTACGCTGGACTCGTCCGGGCAGGACAAACAAATGATTACGCTGGACACGTCCGGGCAGGACAAACAAATGATTACGCTGGACACGTCCGGGCAGGACAAACAAATGATTACGCTGGACTCGTCCGGGCAGGACAAACAAATGATTACGCTGGACACGTCCGGGCAGGACAAACAAATGATTACGCTGGACACGTCCGGGCAGGACAAACAAATGATTACGCTGGACACGTCCGGGCAGGACAAACAAATGATTACGCTGGACACGTCCGGGCAGGACAAACAAATGATTACGCTGGACACGTCCGGGCAGGACAAACAAATGATTACGCTGGACACGTCCGGGCAGGACAAACAAATGATTACGCTGGACACGTCCGGGCAGGACAAACAAATGATTACGCTGGACACGTCCGGGCAGGACAAACAAATGATTACGCTGGACACGTCCGGGCAGGACAAACAAATGATTACGCTGGACACGTCCGGGCAGGACAAACAAATGATTACGCTGGACACGTCCGGGCAGGACAAACAAATGATTACGCTGGACACGTCCGGGCAGGACAAACAAATCTGCCGCAAACACCCGCCCTGTAGTTGACGGGACGATATTTTGTCATTTTATTTACCTTCTTCTGCACACTCATAACACATGTTAGTAAAATATCACGTGGCTACGGTGTCTTGTTGTTCAGAGTAAATTTGTGAAGCGTCATAACGGACCCGATGGTTTTCTATGACGAAGAGTCGTCATAACATTAACATGTCTACTGTTTGTTTACGTACGCGAACTGTTAAACCTACCTTGGGAACGAGGATGGTGATGCTGCGAAAGAACACACGATGTTTTGATGACTTGAATAGAACTTTGGAAGCATCGTTGAACATTGTCTGGAAAAAGAACGAGCTTATTCTATCCAGGAAAATTCGGGAGATCGTTGCAGGTTGTAAAAAAGTAACACATTTCAAGATGATCGGTGGATTATTCAATTGATAAGAAATATGATTGATTATGCTACTATCTTGTTAATGCATTTGTCTCAGCAGTTTCGCCTTTAGGCTGTCTCTTACAACTTGGCCGTGTTTCCACTAGTTCCGATTTATTCTAGGTCTACGTGTGCTTAAGAGTCAGCAATCGAACGAACATGAATATTTACATGTGTACACATTGTGCACACCATAATTATGTATCGAGATTCTCAAACTGCAATGCTCAGTCCCGTATGTGACATCAGGGAGACTGAGGCACTATGTCCAGTAGGACGCCACTTGTCTGCTTAGAGATGTATTTCACATTAAATTATAACATGGGACGTTGTCCGGTGTATGTTCTAAACATGAAACAAACACGCTTATGCCTTTGACAGAGTTTCGAGAGAATCGACGTAATAACTCAAAAAGTATATTTCAAATACACATAAGTAATCTTATAAGTGCAACGTACTTCTTTCTGTACACAAAACAAATCGATTGTAATTTTATAACACTATATATATATATATATATATATATATATATATATATATATATATATATATGTATATATATATACATATATATATATATATAGTATATATATATATACATATATGTATATATATATGTATATATATATGTATATATATATGTATATATATTTATATATATATATATATATATATATATATATATATATATATATATATATATATATATATATATATATAGTTTATCCAAAGATTTAGCAGGAATTACAGGCAATAACACGTATCGGCGGACAAACTCAAATTCTGTATACAAAATATATGTTTACTTTAAAATACTGAACTTAGGTAGAGGGGGTCACACACTGCAAGAAACTACGCATAAGGAATCCAGTTGCAGTCGTGGATACATTGTACGCCGGCGCTACGCTTCACGGAACATGCTATCGGCCATGCGTGTATTGAATAGTTGGTAAATTACGTCATTAGCCTAGTCACTGAAAAGAACCGGATCTTGTCTAGAATGTGCTTGCGTGTGTGAGAGAGTGCACCCGTGAGTATGCGTGTGTTTCAGTGCGTGCATAATAATAACATAATGTACGAATTTTGCAATGGTGGATTAGAAAACACAATTCACACTTAAGATGAAACAAACGATGTAAAACATAAATACCAATTTAGACTCAGTTAAAGTAAATTAAACAAAGAATAGGAAGAGAGCACCAACAGATAATACAGCAATAGCGAGCTCGGTGTGTTTTGAGACCGTCCATTAACGTCACCAGTTGCAATTCCTCCGGCAATGCTTTCAACGGAAATGTTCCGGGTCGAGAGTAGTATTATATTGCACCAGGTTATATTGTGGCATAGTGTGTGTTTGTGTGTGTGGTGTGTGTGTGTGTGTGTGTGTGTGTGTGTGTGTGTGTGTGTGTGTGTGTGTGTGTGTGTGTGTGTGTGTGTGTGTGTGTGGCTGTGTGTGTAGTGTGTGTGTGTGTGTGTGTGTGTGTGTGTGTGTGTGTGTGTGTGGTGTGTGTGTGTGTGTGTGTGTGTGTGTGTGTGTGTGTGTGTGAGTTTGTGTGTACATGCATGTGAATGTATGTACGTGTGTCCAGTCGTTTGAATACGTCTATACCCGTCCATTATATCTCAGCCACATTAGTTTACGACGTTGAACAGAGGTCTGACCCAGCGAGTAGCCGCGCGTAAAACAGAGCGTAACGGACTGTGTTGGTCCTACCTTGATACGAGTTATCACTTTGGAGCTCTGGTCAGCTGGCACTGTCTCGGCTATGGCGACCAGAAGCCCCTCGTACCCATTGTTGACCAGTCTGATGGTTGCACGTGTTGTGGCGGCTACAGAGGTGTCTGAGAGGAGAAATATTGTCAGTAGAGCTGTGGCAATCACAACGACAACGCGAGCCATTCCGGACAAAACCACGGAGTGAACTACAGCGTCTATTAGAGGCGAAGGCCGCGGATAAGGTTGAATGGACACTATGAATGGTCATGATCAAAAGCCTGTATATATATATATATATATATATATATATATATATATATATATATATACATACACTTTGAGAGTCGATCCCTCTTACTTGTTTCAGCCTGTCACATACAAATGGATTATGTTGTTAGTCGGAGCAAAAGAGGCCAACACACGTCGGTGTAACTGGTACTTTGAAGGCCGTTTAGTCAGCTCATCCAATTGCTCTGCAGTAGGCTTGACACGACACTGTTTGCGAGATAACGGGGTAGATATGAAAACGGGCTATTTTTTTGAATTAGGGGTACAGAGAGAAAAAGAAAGAGATCGAGTATGAAAGTGATTGAGAGAGAGAGAGAGAGAGAGAGAGAGAGAGAGAGAGAGAGAGAGAGAGAGAGAGAGAGAGAGAGAGAGAGAGAGAGAGAGAGAGAGAGAGAGAGAGAGAGAGAGAGAGAGAGAGAGAGAGAGAAGAGAAGAGAGACGAGAGCAGAGAGACAGAGAGGAGAGAGAGAGAGAGAGAGAGAGAGAGAGAGAGAGAGAGAGAGAGAGAGAGAGAGAGAGAGACAGAGAGTGAGAGAGAAGAGAGAGAGAGAGGGAGGAGAGAGAGAGAGAGACAGAGAGGGAGAGAGAAGAAGAGAGAAGAGGAGAGAGGAGAGAGAGAGACAGAGAGTGAGAGAGAGAGAGAGAGAGAGAGGAGAGAGAGAGAGAGAGAGAGAGAGACACAGAGAGAGAGAGAGAGAGAGAGAGAGAGAGAGAGAGAGAGAGAGAGAGAGAGAGAGAGAGAGAGAGAGAGAGAGAGAGAGAGAGAGGGAAGAAGTGACGAGATAGAGAGAGAGATAGAAAACGAGGTAAAATGGGAGAGAGAGAGAGAAGGAGAGAGAGAGAGAGACAGACAGACAGACAGACAGACAGAGAGAGAGACAGACAGACAGACAGACAGACAGACAGACAGACAGACAGACAGACAGACAGACAGACAGACAGACAGACAGGGAGACAGACAGACGAGAGGACGGACAGACAGACAGACAGACATACAGAGATGCATAGAGAGACAGAGAGGAAGCGAGAGACTAAGAGACCAGAGACAGACTCAGATGGCACCATGAGACAGAAGAAGATCAGCACCACTGAGACAGACAAGATGACCACTGATGACAGAAGAAGAGACCAGAGACAGACTCAGACCTGGCACCAGAGACAGAAGAAGATCAGTAACTGAGACAGACTAAGACCTGCACCACTGAGACAGACAAGACCTGGACCAGACGACAGACTAAGACCTGGACCACTGAGACAGACTAAGAGGAACCAGAGACAGACTAAGAGGACCAGAGACAGACTAAGAGGACCACAGAGACAGACTCAGAGGCACCAGACGACAGACTCAGACTGGCAACACTGGTGACAGAGAAGATGTCAGGACTGACGACAGACTAAGACGTCCCCACTGATGACAGAAGAAGACAGCCCCAGACGACAGACAAGACTTGTCACCACTGATGACAGAAGAAGATCTGACCAGACGACAGCCCAGACCGGACATGAGACAGAAGAAGATCAGTCACCACTGACGGACGGACTAGCCCGGACAGACTGACGACAGACATCAGACTCATGGAACAGGTGACAGACAAGACTGTCACCACTGACGACAGACTCAGACCTGGCACCACTGATGACAGAAAAGACCGCACCACTGACGACAGACTAAGACCTGTCACCACTGATGAGAGACGAAGATCTGTCACCACTGACGATAGACTAAGACCTGTCACCACCTGACAGACAGACTAAGACTGGCACCACTGATGACAGACTAAGACCTGGCACCACTGACGACAGACTAAGACCTGTCACCACTGACGACAGACTAAGACCTGGCACCACTGACGACAGACTAAGACCTGTCACCACTGACGACAGACTAAGACCTGGCACCACTGACGACAGACTAAGACCTGGCACCACTGACGACAGACTAAGACCTGGCACCACTGACGACAGACTAAGACCTGGACACTGAGACAGACAAGACCTGGCACCACTGACGACAGACTAAGACATGGCACCACTGATGACAGAAGAAGACAGTCACCACTGACGACAGACTAAGACTTGTCACCACTGATGACAGAAGAAGATCTGTCACCACTGACGACAGACTCAGACCTGGCACCACTGATGACAGAAGAAGATCAGTCACCACTGACGACAGACTAAGACCTGGCACCACTGACGACAGACTCAGACCTGGCAACACTGGTGACAGACGAAGATCTGTCACCACTGACGACAGACTAAGACATGGCACCACTGACGACAGACTAAAACCTGGCACCACTGACGACAGACTAAGACCTGTCACCACTGATGAGAGACGAAAATCTGTCACCACTGACGATAGACTAAGACCTGTCACCACCGACAACTGACTAAGACCTGGCACCACTGATGACAGACTAAGACCTGGCACCACTGACGACAGACTAAGACCTGTTACCACTGACGACAGACTAAGACCTGGCACCACTGACGACAGACTAAGACCTGTTACCACTGACGACATACTAAGACCTGGCACCACTGGTGACAGACTAAGACCTG
>JAODUO010001440.1:35000-47500 GCA_025642075.2 Ridgeia piscesae | reverse complement strand
TAATATTATATATATATATATATATATATATATATATATATAATATATATTATATATATATATATATATGAATATATATATATATATAATATATATATATATATATATATATATATATATATATATAATGAATATATATATATATATATACATAATGTTACAAAAAATTACAATCAATTTGTTTTATGTATTGCATTTGCAAGGTTATTATGTGTATCTGAAATATACTGTTGGACTTATTAGACCGGTTATCTTGAACCGGACGTCCCTTGTTATGATTTAAGGTAGAAGTGTCTAAGCAGACAAGTGGCCAGGGCCACTGGACAGGGAGGCTCCGTCTCCATTATGTCACATACGGGACTGAGCATTGAAGTTTGGGTATCTCGATAAATACTTATAGTGTGCACAATGTACCAAATATTCCATTTGGTTCGACTCTTAAAAATTCGCAGGCCTCGCAGGAACGGAGGTAGTAGGAACACGGGCAAGTTGCAAGAGACAAATGCATCAACTAGATATCAACATAATCAATAATATTTCTGAACAATTGAATAATCCACCGATCATCCTGAAACTTGTTATTTTTGTTACAACCTGTCACGATCTCTCGAGTTTTCCTAGATAGAATAAGCACGTTCTTTTTTCCAGACAATGTTCATCGATGCTTCCAGTGAACTGTTTGGTGCGACAAGAAAGCGTGTGTTCTTTCGCAGCATCACCATCCTCGTTCCCAAGGTAGGTTCAACAGTTCGCGGACGTAAACAAACAGTAGACATGTTAATTTTACGACGACTCTTCATCATAGAAAACCATCGTGTCCGTTATGACGCTTCACAAATTTAGTCAAAACAACAAGCCATGTGATATTTTACTAACATGTGTTTGCAGAAGAAGGTATATAAAATGAACCCAAACCCTCCCCAACAGAATTCAAATAAAACCGCATTTCCTCACACATAATCCTATAAAAAACCGGTACTCAAATTAGACGGAAGTGACGTTGTCGCGTTATGCAACAGCTTAGAATCATTCCTTTGATAGGCTGCCAGTACCAAATCAATACATAAAAGCAGTAACCTTTCCTACTAATAGGCCCTCGTCAGACGCCTTACTCCCAGTGACGCCCTGGGGCCCGATTTGGGTGAAAACCTGCATTTTACTTTTGCACTGCACTAGCGTCTTGATACTCAAACACGTAATATATTAAACAACGTATAATAGTACTACAGCCTACATAGGTTGGACTCACAATTATCGGTTACTAATAGCCATTGGCAACCATTCTCTCTTCATCCAACAGTGCACAACAATGTTCCAAGGATTCCTGTTTGTGCTTTTGTTCATACTAGCCTACAAAAGGTTTTTCTCACAGTCCTTTGATGCTACTGAAACTAACTCGATCAATGGAATATTTGCATTCTCACGCCGTTCCTTCAATTCAGCCCATCCTACATGGCCTAGTCCAAAAAGTAATAAGACACTGACAATACTTGCCCTTTTCCTCTCGGGGGACGTACAAACCAACCCTGCAGTGGTGCAAGGCATTAACCTGTATATCCGTGTGACTTTTGCGAGCTCGCTGTCTCATGGTCACCCAATGAAGAAGCTGTGTGCTGTGATGAATGCAGCATATGGTATCATTGGTCATGTTTTTAAATGTGCACCAAAGACTATAGCTTGTTACAACGCTCAAACGTACAGTGGCTGTGCTGTAGGTGCCAAACACTTAATATATCAAGCTTCACCTTCCGAAGCTTTGAAATCTCTCCAAGTTTCTATAAACCAATTGCTAATGAAAACATCACTCTTGAATCACTCTCTCCAACCTTCAACCCACTCTTCACTAACAGTCCCAAATCAACAGAACAACACATGTCAGAGAATCAAACTAGAAGATCAATAATTCATCGCGCTCCTCCAACGAAGCTAAATCCACCAGCTCCAGAACAAGGTCATCTGTATTTGACCTCCCACAAAAAACCTGCGTGTTATGATCGTAAACTGTCGTAGTGTGATCAACAAAATAGCCAACCTTGAAACATCTATAAACTATTATAAAACCTGACGGTATCGGTTGTTCTGAATCCTGGCTCAACAATAACACAACATCCAGTGAAATATTCCTAGAAAACTGTACGGCATACCGAAAAGACCGCAACACAGCAGGAAGAGGTGTTTGTTTGCTTGTGCGGAAGGACATCATATCTTCCAAACAACCAGACTTAATTAGCAACTGTGAAATTACGGTGGGCAAAAATACAACTTCAAAACAAAAAACATGCTAATAGGTTCCTTCTACATGCCACACCGATGCAAAAAAAACCATACAAGAACTTAGTAAATCCTTAACAACGATAACAAGAAATTCAAAACAAAAACAAATAATCCTCTGCGGATACTTCAACTGCCCCGACTTAACACAATCCCCCATTGACGTAACTGAAAGTGCCCAACTGACACAAGTTCATACTAGTTCCACTAGAGAAAGCAAGTTGTTACTACACATCCTACAATAGTAACACTACATTAGTACCAGGGATATCCGACCACGACATCATTGGCACGGATTTCGACGTAAAAATCCAATACCAAAATAAACAACGCAGACAGATCTACCAGTTTGCTCGCGCTGACTGGGAAAGCCTTAATGCTGACATTAACATCTTGTCAAATAAAATCAAAACCCAATACAGCATAGGTGCATGCACCGAATCACTGTGGTCAACCTTCAAGAATACGCTAACATATCCCATCAGGCTGAAACCATAACTGATTTAGGCCGCCTGATCTGCGGCTCGAACACTCAATAACATGCACACACACACACACCCATCGTATATAATAGCCAATATTGGCTTCTTACGACGTACCCCATTCAGATTCAGAATGACAAAATATCGTCCCGTCAACTACAGGGCGGGTGTTTGCGGCAGATTTGTTTGTCCTGCCCGGACGTGTCCAGCGTAATCATTTGTACCAGGAAGACTTCCGCGTCGAATACTGCACGTCGTTGAATATCAGAATGTTCGCGCCATCTAACACATTTTAGAAATGTAGAAAATGTAAGCGCCACCTCGGTTGATAGAAGGACTGTTCTTTGAATCCAAGTTTGTCGAGGCGACAAGCATTGTCGAGACAACGTTGTCATTGTCGAGCCGACATTGTCATTGTCGAGGCGACATTGCCATTGTCGAGGCTACGCATAAAAGTGTAAACGAAACTCGTTACAGGCGGCGGATTGCTAATAACCTTTATTCAAACGAGGTTTGAAATATACCGAACTTAAGAAGGTAGACTAAAACGATTGCGGCCAACTCGGTTAGACAATGTTGCCAACTTGTGTGTTGGAACTGGGTGCATTGTTTTAAACTGGGTGCATTGTTTTAAACTGGGTGCATTGGTCCCTGTCACTGTCCCTGTCCCTGTCCCTGTCGCTGTCGCTGTCCTGTCCTGTCCCTGTCCCTGTCCCTCTCCCTCTCCCTGTCCCTCTCCCTCTCCCTCTCCCTCTCCCTCTCCCTCTCCCTCTCCCTCTCCCTCTCCCTCTCCCTCTCCCTCTCCCTCTCCCTCTCCCTCTGAATACTTAACTTAAAACATCACTTCGGGCACTGCTATAGCTCTGGTCACTCTACATTATGTCAACGTCAGTAATAGAATATTCGGTAGGTTCAATCAGCCGAGGAAGCTATTTTAAATCGCGAAATAATTGTAACCGACAGAGTTGGGGAGACAGCCAGCCCTACGAGGCAGCGAAGGAGGAGACGTTCAGCACGGCAAACGTCGTCGTCGATGATGCGAAGCCGAACTCGATGACAACACGGACACACGCAGAATGTGGCGGCCCGGGAGAGTTCATCCAAATCCCACTGGAATACGTAACTGGGAAGATAACAGACGTATTAAGAAAATACGGATATCCAGGTATGATGGTGAACTCTCAGCAGAAGCATCAGTATTGCATATGTGTGTCAACTTGTTCATGTGTTGTTGTGCGCGTAAAGATGTGACTTTCTTGAACACACGAAGGCTAAAGCACACACACACGCACACGCGCACGCGCACGCGCACGCGCACGCGCACGGCACGCACGCACAGCACACGCACACGCACACGCACACGCACACGCACACGCACACGCACACGCACACGCACACGCACACGCACACGCACACGCACACGCACACGCACACGCACACGCACACGCACAGCACACGCACACGCACACGCACACGCACACGCACACGCACACGCACACGCACACGCACACGCACACGCACACGCACACGCACACGCACACGCACACGCACACGCACACGCACGCACACACATCATAAGCCTTGGGCAGATTCAATATCATAAGTCGAGTCATTTTCTGGGTCAAACCGTTTATGAACGTCAGCAACCATTTTGTTTACGCCCACAGTAAAGAGGAGCCCTGATCGTTTATTCAACAGCCCACCGTAAGGGTCAACCGGAAGTAGTAGCCGCCTTGCAGTGTTCCTTTACGAACATTTAGGGACCAACCATAAAGCACACCAATCCTAGGGAGTCCACTTATGCATGTATGCACATTACAACAATACGAGGCAATACGAAATTACGAATTAAAAAGAGATAACTAACTTATAGAAGTCACACTTATAATAGTAAAGAGAGTTCGGAGTCAGTCAGGGTAGGCCTCTGTAAGAAGTCAGCTATGTTGAACATGGAACAACGGGAAATCGTTGAACAGCAAAGAGTATTGCGGCATACCCAGTCTGCCTCGCAACATTAACAATAACATCTATTTTGAAATTCAACATTTTGTTACCCATCCGAATTCGCTGCGGGATGCGTAATTCCTACGAAGTGGTGTCTTCCTAAGTGCTGAAGTTGCAAGTGCTTACTAAGCCTATGTTGACGGGCAGCATGCGGTCTAGACAGCATGCGGTCTAGGCAGCATGCGGTCTAGGCAGCATGCGGTCTAGGCAGCATGCGGTCTAGACAGCATGCGGTCTAGGCAGCATGCGGTCTAGGCAGCATGCGGTCTAGGCAGCATGCGGTCTAGGCAGCATGCGGTCTAGACAGCATGCGGTCTAGGCAGCATGCGGTCTAGGCAGCATGCGGTCTAGGCAGCATGCGGTCTAGGCAGCATGCGGTCTAGGCAGCATGCGGTCTAGGCAGCATGCGGTCTAGGCAGCATGCGGTCTAGGCAGCATGCGGTCTAGGCAGCATGCGGTCTAGACAGCATGCGGTCTAGACAGCATGCGGTCTAGACAGCATGCGGTCTAGACAGCATGCGGTCTAGACAGCATGCGGTCTAGACAGCATGCGGTCTAGACAGCATGCGGTCTAGATTTGCAGCATGCGGTCTAGACAGCATGCGGTCTAGACAGCATGCGGTCTAGACAGCATGCGGTCTAGACAGCATGCGGTCTAGACAGCATGCGGTCTAGACAGCATGCGGTCTAGACAGTTGGTATAGTTTATAGTCCTGGATTAGATCGGTTGGACTTTCGATAAGCCAAAGGGCTTCGTTGTGCCCCTGTCATCTAGAGTTAATTCTCTTGCTGGCATCTTGTTAAATCTTGACATGGAGAAACACCGTGAGATTGCGATCGAATTCACTGTATATGCCGCTACCAGGTTGACCTCACTGCGCTATTATTGAAGCCGTCTCACGTATAGGGTACAGCGAGATTGAGATATTGTCGCGATAGCGACGAAGTGACTCTGCGTGAATGGGTGTCAACATTAGGTCGAGTGGTGTCCTATATCGTTGACGCATTTCACAACTTCCTTGTTAAGCAGCTTATTATCCAGCCTTGGTTACCCGGACGCCGTAATGTGGCAACACCTTTTAGCCCCTCACGTCCGCCTGGGGAATTTAAAGCTCTGCCAATGTTACAGCCTTAACCCAGAATAAGACAAAGACGCTGATTCGTTCTCAGGTCGAATTTGAATTAACAAATTAAATAAGCATATCATTTTATCAGATAATACTGTATTACAAAAACTATTTAAAAATTAAACTTTTACTGAAACTTGTAACGCATAATATAAACAGAAATAACAATTTGTGGATGTAAATTTTGATTTTATTTCGTGCGTTGACATTTTATTACTTAAATTCGTTATCAAAAGCATAAAACAATTAATTAATTAAATAGATACAAGGTGATAGGGGTGTACAAACTCATAAGATAATTTCTTCAGTGTATACCTTTTTCTAACATTATGTACTTTTATTTCTATTATGTTCTGTACAATGTTCGGTGTTGGAAAATCAACATATTGATTGATTCATTCATTGATAGGTGCAATAAGACATTACTTATTATAATACACGTAAACCTGTGTATTAATCCAAAATGGTGATGCCGTCTGACGGCTTCGAGCAATGCCTTTACATAACGGTTACAGGTTTTCAGGAAAGCATATTTGTCACCAGACTACCTTCTCGATGAAGTTACGCAGCCGAGCGAGATTCGGTTGAGCGAGACTACTTATTTTCACGAAAGCGTCATTGGGACAGTTAGCGATGACATGACACCTGGTAGTCTCACTTAACCGACTGTCGGTCGGCTGCGTAACTACGCCGAGAAGACAGTCTGCTGACTTTGCCGGCTGTTGAATATTATCAGTGTGGGGCTGAGCAATGCTGCCACCTTACGGATACTGGCTAATCTTGCCGTAATTCCTATTTTATAAGCAACTGCACATTTTTATTTGTTGTAATTTTTGTGTTAATATACGTTCAATTTTGAATACTTTTCATAGGATATCATTATCTTCTAAAAGTATATCGTTATTAATTTTTTAATTCATTGTTGGCCTGAGAGCCAATCAGTGTCTCTACCCTAATCTGGGGTAAGGCCGCCCTGACGGTTACAACGGCATTAATTCCCCTGGCATAGTTGTGGGACCGAAAACTACTGCGGCCTCTCGGAGCCTGGGTAATCGAGGCTAGACACCCGGCCGCACAACTCTCTGCTCCATCGACTGCCTCTGAAGCAAATACAGTCGCTTCAGAAAGGACAGAACTGGGCAGCCCGTTTGATCGACGGCGCTATGACATTTAGCCATACAATACCACTGCTAATGAAGTTGCACTGACTGCAA
Organism: Ridgeia piscesae; assembly: GCA_025642075.2. Taxonomy (NCBI): domain Eukaryota; kingdom Metazoa; phylum Annelida; class Polychaeta; order Sabellida; family Siboglinidae; genus Ridgeia; species Ridgeia piscesae. Next base: position 40,402 of record JAODUO010001440.1, on the reverse strand, counting down.
ATAGCAGAGCGAGTGAAGCTCATGATCCTTCTACACACGCAGCTATCAGCCCCAAGTCTATGGAACGCGCTACAACAATATCTGACATTGTTATCTATGATATTGCTGCTTTTGATATAAAACTAAAGACTTACCTATTTTCTGTAACTTTCTCTGATTTCAGATTATTATTTTAGTATACAGCGCTGTGAGCAACGTATGTTAAACAACGATATATATATATATATATATATATATATATATATATATATATATATATATATATTATATATATATATATATATATATATATATATATATATGTATATATATATGTATATATATATATATATATATATATATATATATATATATATATATATATATATATATTAGATTATTGAAAAAAAGCATACTTGCTCCAGATTATCTTCTCGATCAAATTACGCAGCCAAGCGAGAGTTGGCTAAGCGACACTACTTTTTTCACGGAAGCCTCCTTGGGACGTTTAGCGATGACGTCACATCCGGTTGTATATCCGGAGCACGGAACGTCCCCTGCGGACTAGCCTCAACAGCTGTAAGAAGGCGCCGACAGATCATTTGGTTGTGACGACCGGACATCAAATAAAGACAACGACGTACGACAATTGCATTAGCATTGAAATAGTAATAGTCTTCACGATAATAAAATGGAGTTACACACGTCAGAAGCTGCTGTCTCTGACCTGTAATGAGGCCTAGCCGTCTACCCTCCTTACTACTTGAGGCTGATCTTCCATCAGTTGGCTGCGCTACTTATTTCGGCCACCTTCACAATACCGTAGCTTTCCATAATGGTCATGTACATGTTTTCTGAGAGCACATTCGTCGACTATTGTACCGCATTGTGTTTACCGACTAATGCAACGCTAAGATATTGACTTGTCCCGCCTGTCACCATCTTGCAATGTGTTCCGTAGAATTTCATAACGACGTAGGCACTATCCAAACAAGAGTGAATCTGTTAATCGGTTGTGTTGAAGCTATTTCATTAATACAATTAAAAAGAATCACCGAACCATTTTATTATACCATGATCCATATGTCCAACACTCCACCGATATAGCGTATTCAAACATTTCTGAAAACTGAGAATCACTATAGTAACAAATATACATGACGTTTAAGTCATTACACTATCACGCTGGCTTGCGTCTTGCAGGTCCGACTATCGTCCACGAGTGGGGACACTTGCGGTGGGGACTGAGGGACGAGTACCAAGTCCGTGACTACCCGAGGTTCTACCGGGACTCCGACAACGAAGTAGCAGCGGTGAAGTGTGGCAAATACATGAAAGGAGAAAACGTCGACTTCATCAAAAAGAAACCGTGCACGCTCGACCCAGACACTGGATTACCGACAGACACGTGCTATTTCAAAGTCAACCCCTTTAACCCCGGTGTAAAGGCATCATTGATGTTTCAGCATAATGTGACCGAGGTAATAATCACATCACCATCCGTGTCATTTATTCACATTATGTTTCATTCATTCAATCAATCAATCAATCAATCAATCAATCAATCAATCAATCAATCAATCAATCAATCAATCAATAATAATAATAATAATAATAATCAATAATCAATCAATAATTAATAATCAATCAATCAATCAATCAATCAATCAATCAATCAATCAATCAATCAATCAATCAATCAATCAATCAATCAATCAATCAATCAATCAATCAATCAATCAATCAATCAATCAATCAATCAATCAATCAATCAATCAATCAATCAATCAATCAATCAATCAATCAATCAATCAATCAATCAATCAATCAATCAATCAATCAATCAGTCAGGCATTCATTCATTCATTCTAGTCAGTCAGTCAGTCAGTCAGTCAGTCAGTCAGTCAGTCAGTCAGTCAGTCAGTCAGTCAGTCAGTCAGTCAGTCAGTCAGTCAGTCAGTCAGTCAGTCGCTCGCTCGCTCGCTCGCTCGCTCGCTCGCTCGCTCGCTCGCCCATGGAATCACTTAATCACGCAGCCTATTAATCATTCACTCATTTGCCAATTCAATCAATCACAATCCGTTTGTCTATCTGCCTATTTGTCTGTCTGTCTGTCTGCCTGTCTGCCTGTCTGCCTGTCTGCCTGTCTGCCTGTCTGCCTGTCTGCCTGTCTGCCTGTCTGCCTGTCTGCCTCTGCCTCTGCCTCTGCCTCTGCCTCTGCCTCTGCCTCTCCCTCTCCCTCTCCCTCTCCCTCTCCCTCTCCCTCTCCCTCTCCCTCTCCCTCTCCCTCTCCCTCTCCCTCTCCCTCTCCCTCTCCCTCTCCCTCTCCCTCTCCCTCTCCCTCTCCCTCTCCCTCTCCCTCTCACTTTACTCGGAATTTCAAGGCAATGATACTTATTTTAACCAAAAAACGCGGCGCCTTTGATGTCGTCGTGTGTCATGTGGATATGTGAATCTGACATTGTGTGTCGCCATGTACACCCGCCTTAGATGTTCTGCGACAACGACGTGACTGATCCAGACACACTGCACAACGTCGAGGCTCCGAATGAACAGAACGACATGTGCGACGGCAGGAGCGCGTGGGAAGTGATGCGAGAACACAGCGACTTCAAGGACGGTCAGTGGCGTACAAGGAATGAAGACAGCGCGCTCTCTAATATCTGTTTCCATTTTAATCATTCAGACACCTCGATACACGAATATCATTCCACATTACTCGGACATGCAAATGTTGTTAGATACCCCGTTGAGCATGATTCGGTTAATCCAGACACGTCTTTTGGACAGGTCTACTCTCTATCTCTTTGTCTCTCTCCCTCTCTCTGTCTCTCTGTCTCTCTATCCCTCTCTCCCTGTCTCTCTATCCCTCTCTCTCCCTTTTCTCTCTCTCTCTCTCTCTCTCTCTCTCTCTCTCTCTCTCTCTCTCTCTCTCTCTCTCTCTCTCTCTCTCTCTCTCTCTCTCTCTCTCTCTCTCTCTCTCTCTCTCTCTCTCTCTCTCTCTCTCTCTCTCTCTCTCTCTCTCTCTCTCTCTCTCTCTCTCTCTCTCTCTCTCTCTCTCTCTATCTCTCAATAATGAATTAGTAATGTGTAAGGCATATACTATAATTATACATGTATAAATGCGGTGTGCGTTCTTAATACTAAACGCGCAAGCACAGGTATATATGCGCGTACACAAATTCGCAATTTCTCACATTGTACACTACTACCACACATGTTATCATATAAACACACATACACACGCACACAGTACACACACGCACACGCACACGCACACGCACACGCACACCCACACGCACACGCACACGCACACGCACACGCACACACACACACACACACCACACACACACACACACGCACACACGCACACTCGCACACAAATACGCTCACATCCAACAAGCAGGCACGCCAATTAATGTCAAGACTAATCCCACTACCTTCTGGACGAAGTGTGTGTGATTCAGAAAACAGCCCGCCGATTGACGTTAGGCAAACAACAGCTCCAACATTTCGCATCGTTCAGGCGAAGACACAACGAGTAGTGTTGGTGCTGGACGTATCTGGAAGCATGAACAATTTTACAAGAGGGGTAAGTGCTATGCCCATGTTGGAAGATGTTTGGGATCCGCTTGTTCGTGATACAAAAGTCGAGAGAAGCTTCTTCCCGGAAGAAAGCGTACCTGGAATATCGAGAAAGATAAAATAAGTGAATTGTTCATGAAAGTGTATGTGTATGTACATGTGTAAGCTAATGATGGGCAATATATTACATGCAACACGTAGGATGTCGCAACAGATGTACATTATAAGTATTAAGCATAACTACAACTGTAAATATTTACAGCGTTGTATACATTTTCCCGCAGCAGCTGGAAATTAAGATTTTCTGGTTTGGCACGTCTGGGATATGAACATGTGTTATTGGCCAATGTAGCCATGCTTGGCAGTGTTTACCTTAAACATACTGGTAATGCAAAAATATACTGTCGCAAGGGCGGTCCGCATTATTGTAACGTTGTATGTCACACCGGGATTCGAGAATGCAGCCATACCCCAGTATGAACATCTGTAACAGATATACACGTCACTGCAAGTATTGGCCTCCTTAAGACAGCACGCTACCGTTCTGGGATAATGTTACGGATTCATCCTTCAAGCGTAATTAGCAGCTCCTTAATAAATGTCGCGGTGTACCATATACACATTACATTCTATTTTGTTGTGTCTTGATATGTTATTGTACAGTAGAATGTTTGTTAAGACAATATATCGTAGTTTACCCGCTACCGTTTCGATCTTGTAGCTTTGCTTTAGCAATCTTGGTAAATATATGTCAATTATAAAATAACTATAGTAAATGAATATTGCCTTATAAAACAATATGTCAGTTATGCATAACGCCAATCGTAAGTTATTGTCAGACCCAGTAAACAGTCGCTTCATGGGCCGAAGTCATGTGCCTTCAGTTGCTAGCGCTATCACTGTATGTACATTAAATGGAACATGCTTACAGAGCACGCGCATGAAGAGACTCAGACAGGCGGCAGCAGACTTCCTTCTGAGAGCCGTCCCGTCAGGGTACTCTGTCGGAATCGTCAGCTTCGGCACATCTGCTCAAATTCGGAAAGATCTCACGACGATTTCAACTCGCAGTGACAGGGAGAACCTCATAAAGGCTATTCCTAAATACGGCAGCGGCAGCACAGCGATAGGATCGGGCTTGAACAAAAGTGTACAGGTACTGGTATAAATACAGGTATAGCGAAACGTGTATATAAACTTACAAGGCCATACGGGTAGTAGCCGCTGCAAGCCCGCCAGCAGAAGAACATCGATATTTGACGAGAGAAGACGTTATACGAAGGAATGACTCTAGCGTAGGTTGTACGACTAATTCGGCCGCCACAATGATAATTATGTGTTTAGGTTGGGTATGCTGATATATACGTCTCTGTGAAAAAGGTGTGACTTTTAGATTGTGTTTTAAGTCACCCTTCTGTTACATTTATAACGATCGATCAGATTGTAACTTCTTAACCGTGTAATAATTATGCGTTCGAAGGTGCATCTGACAGTTATCTGTCAGGCAATCCTCACGTCATATCGGCAAGCGGTTTATTACTCGTTATAATAGTTGGAAATCGCGAACGATAACGTTGCAGAATCAGTAACATTTCGATTAATACATACGATGCAATATACTTACTTTTTCACAAAAACGGTGTGGACATTGCACTGTTGTTGATGTTACCATTATTACTATTATTACTATTATTATTATTGGAAGTAGTAGTAGTAGTAGTAGTAGTAGTAGTAGTAGTAGTAGTAGTAGTAGTAGTAGTAGTAGTAGTAGTAGTAGTAGTAGTAGTAGTAGTAGAAGTAGTAGTAGTAGTAGTAGTAGTAGTAGTAGTAGTAGTAGT
>JAODUO010001440.1:15000-20000 GCA_025642075.2 Ridgeia piscesae | reverse complement strand
GGAACGGAGGAACGGAGGAACGGAGGAACGGAGGAACGGAGGGACGGGGGGACGAAGGGACGAGGAACGGAGGGACGGAGGGACGGAGTAACGGAGGAACGGAGGAACGGAGGAACGGAGGGACGGAGGAACGGAGGAACGGAGGGACGGAGGAAAGGAGGAACGGAAGGACGGAGTAACGGAGGAACGGAGGGACGGAGGAACGGAGGGACGGAGGGACGGAGTAACGGAGGAACGGAGGGACGGAGGGACGGAGGAACGGAGGAACGGAGGGACGGAGGGACGGGGGGACGAAGGGACTGAGGAACGGAGGGACGGAGGGACGGAGTAACCGAGTAACGGAGGAACGGAGGGACGGAGGAACGGAGGAACGGAGGGACGGAGGAAAGGAGGAACGGAAGGACGGAGGAACGGAGGAACGGAGGGACGGAGGACGGAGGGACGGAGGAACGGAGGGACGGAGGGACGGAGGAACGGAGGGACGGGGGGACGAAGGGACGAGGAACGGAGGGACGGAGGGACGGAGAACGGAACGGAGGAACGGAGGAACGGAGGGACGGAGGAACGGAGGAACGGAGGGACGGAGGAAAGGAGGAACGGAAGGACGGAGTAACGGAGGAACGGAGGGACGGAGGAACGGAGGGACGGAGGGACGGAGGGACGGAGTAACGGAGGAACGGAGGGACGGAGGAACGGAGGGACTGAGGAACGGAGGAACGGAGGAACGGACGAACGGAGGAACGGAGGGACGGAGGAACGGAGGGACGGGGGGACGAAGGGACTGAGGAACGGAGGGACGGAGGGACGGAGAACCGAGTAACGGAGGAACGGAGGAACGGAGGGACGGAGGAACGGAGGAACGGAGGGACGGAGGAAAGGAGGAACGGAAGGACGGAGTAACGGAGGAACGGAGGGACGGAGGAACGGAGGGACGGAGGGACGGAGGGACGGAGTAACGGAGGAACGGAGGGACGGAGGAACGGAGGGACTGAGGAACGGAGGAACGGAGGAACGGACGAACGGAGGGACGGAGGAACGGAGGGACGGGGGGACGAAGGGACTGAGGAACGGAGGGACGGAGGAACGGAGGAACGGAGGGACGGAGGAACGGAGGGACGGAGGAAAGGAGGGACGGGGGGACGAAGGGACTGAGGAACGGAGGGACGGAGGAACGGAGGAACGGAGGGACGGAGGAACGGAGGGACGGGGGGACGAAGGGACTGAGGAACGGAGGAACGGAGGAACGGACGAACGGAGGGACGGAGGAACGGAGGGACGGGGGGACGAAGGGACTGAGGAACGGAGGGACGGAGGAACGGAGGAACGGAGGGACGGAGGAACGGAGGAACGGAGGGACGGAGGAAAGGAGGAACGGAAGGACGGAGTAACGGAGGAACGGAGGGACGGAGTAACGGAGGAACGGAGGGACGGAGGGACGGAGGAACGGAGGGACGGAGGAACGGAGGGACGGAGGAACGAAGGGACGGAGTAACGGAGGAACGGAGGAACGGAGGAACGGAGGGACGGAGGAACGGAGGGACGGAGGGACGGAGTAACGGAGGAACGGAGGGACGGAGGAACGGAGGGACTGAGGAACGGAGGAACGGAGGAACGGACGAACGGAGGAACGGAGGGACGGAGGAACGGAGGGACGGGGGGACGAAGGGACTGAGGAACGGAGGGACGGAGGGAGGGAGGGACGGAGGAACGGAAGGACGGAGGGACGGAGGAACGGAGGAACGGAGGGACGGGGGGACGAAGGGACTGAGGAACGGAGGAACGGAGGAACGGACGAACGGAGGAACGGAGGGACGGAGGAACGGAGGGACGGGGGGACGAAGGGACTGAGGAACGGAGGGACGGAGGAACGGACGAACGGAGGGACGGAGGAACGGAGGGACGGGGGGACGAAGGGACTGAGGAACGGAGGAACGGAGGAACGGAGGAACGGACGAACGGAGGGACGGAGGAACGGAGGAACGGAGGGACGGAGGAACGGAGGAACGGAGGGACGGAGGAACGGAGGGACGGGGGGACGAAGGGACTGAGGAACGGAGGGACGGAGGGAGGGAGGGACGGAGGAACGGAAGGACGGAGGAACGGAGGGACGGAGGAACGGAGGAACGGAGGAACGGAGGGACTAAGGGACGGAGGAACGGAGGGACGGAGGGAGGGAGGGACGGAGGAACGGAAGGACGGAGGAACGGAGGAACGGAGGAACGTCTGTCTTCAGTGGTGCCAGGTCTTAGTCTGTCGTCAGTGGTGCCAGGTCTTAGTTTGTCGTCAGTGGTGCCAGATCTCAGTTTGTCTTCAGTGGTGCCAGGTCTTAGTCTGTTGTCAGTGGTGCCAGGTCTTAGTCTGTCGTCAGTGATGCCAAGTCTTAGTTTGTCGTCAGTGGTGCCAGGTTTTAGTCGGTTATCAATGGTGCCAATCTTAGTCTGTCATCAGTGGTGCCAGGTCTTAGGCTGTTGTCAGTGGTGCCAGGTCTTAGTCTATCGTCAGTGGTGCCATGTCTTAATCTGTTGTCAGTGGTGCCAGGTCTTAGTATGTCGTCAATTGTGTCAGATCTTAGTCAGTTTTTCTGTGGTGCCAGGTCTTAGTCTGTCGTCAGTAGTGCCAGGTCTTAGTCAGTTGTCAGTGGTGCCAGGTCTTAGTCTATCGACAGTGGTGCCATGACTTAGTCTGTTGTCAGTGGTGCCAGGACTTAGTCTTTCATCAGTGGTGCCATATCTTAGTCTGTCGTCAGTGGTGCCATGTCTTAATATGTCGTCAGCGGTGCCAGGTCTTATTCTCTCATCAGTGGTACCAGGTCTTAGTCTGTCGTCAGTGGTGCCAGGTATTAGTCTGTTGTCAGTGGTGCCAGGTCTTAGTCTGTCGTCAATTGTGTCAGATCTTAGTCAGTTTTTCCTGTGGTGCCAGGTCTTAGTCTGTCGTCAGTAGTGCCAGGTCTTAGTCAGTTGTCAGTGGTGCCAGGTCTTAGTCTATCGACAGTGGTGCCATGACTTAGGCTGTTGTCAGTGGTGCCAGGTCGTAGTCTGTTATCAGTTGTGCCAGGTCTTAGTCTATCGTCAGTGGTGCCATGTCTTAATCTGTTGTCAGTGGTGCCAGGTCTTAGTACGTCGTCAATTGTGTCAGATCTTAGTCAGTTTTTCTGTGGTGCCAGGTCTTAGTCTGTCGTCAGTAGTGCCAGGTCTTAGTCAGTTGTCAGTGGTGCCAGGTCTTAGTCTATCGACAGTGGTGCCATGACTTAGTCTGTTGTCAGTGGTGCCAGGACTTAGTCTGTCATCAGTGGTGCCATATCTTAGTCTGTCGTCAGTGGTGCCAGGTCTTAGTCTGTTGTCAGTGGTGCCAGGTCTTAATATGTCGTCAGTGGTGCCAGGTCTTATTCTCTCATCAGTGGTACCAGGTCTTAGTCTGTCGTCAGTAGTGCCAGGTCTTAGTCAGTTGTCAGTGGTGCCAGGTCTTAGTCTATCGACAGTGGTGCCATGACTTAGTCTGTTGTCAGTGGTGCCAGGACTTAGTCTGTCATCAGTGGTGCCATATCTTAGTCTGTCGTCAGTGGTGCCATGTCTTAATATGTCGTCAGTGGTGCCAGGTCTTATTCTCTCATCAGTGGTACCAGGTCTTAGTCTGTCGTCAGTGGTGCCAGGTATTAGTCTGTTGTCAGTGGTGCCAAGTCTTAGTCTGTCGTCAATTGTGTCAGATCTTAGTCAGTTTTTCTGTGGTGCCAGGTCTTAGTCTGTCGTCAGTAGTGCCAGGTCTTAGTCAGTTGTCAGTGGTGCCAGGACTTAGTCTGTTGTCAGTGGTGCCAGGACTTAGTCTGTCATCAGTGGTGCCATATCTTAGTCTGTCGTCAGTGGTGCCATGTCTTAATATGTCGTCAGTGGTGCCAGGTCTTATTCTCTCATCAGTGGTGCCAGGTCTTAGTTTGTCGTCAGTGGTACCAGGTCTTAGTCTGTCGTCAGTGGTGCCATGTCTTAGTCTGTCGTCAGTGGTACCAGGTCTTAGTCTGTCGCCAGTGGTGACAGATCTTAGTCTGTCGTCAGTGGTGCCAGGTCTAAGTCTGTCGTCAGTTGTGCCAGGTCTTAGTCTGTCGTCAGTGGTGCCAGGTCTTAGTTTGTCGTCAGTGGTGCCAGGTCTAAGTCTGTCGTCACTGGTGACAGGTCTTAATCTGACTTCAGTGGTGCCAGGTCTTAGTCTGTCGTCAGTGGTGCCAGGTCTTAGTTTGTCGTCAGTGGTGCCAGGTCTCAGTTTGTCGTCAGTGGTGCCAGGTCTTAGTATGTCGTCAGCGGTGCCAGGTCTTAGTCTGTTGTCAGTGATGCCAGGTCTTAGTCTGTTTTCAGTGGTGCCAAGTGTTAGTCTATCGTCACTGGTGCCAGGTCTTAGTCTATCGTCAGTGATGCCAGGTATTAGTCTGTTGTCAGTCGTGCCAGGTCTTAATCAGTTGTCAGTGGTGACAGGTCTTAGTCAGTTGTCAGTGGTGCCAGATCTTAGTCTATCGTCAGTGGTGCCAGGTCTTAGTCTGTCGCCAGTGGTGACAGGTCTTAGTCTGTTGTCAGTGGTGCCAGGACTTAGTTTGTCATCAGTGGTGCCAGGTCTTAGTCTGTCGTCAGTGGTGTCAGGTCTTAGTCTGTCGTCAGTGGTGTCAGGTCTTAGTCTGTCGTCAATGGTGCCAGTTCTTATTCTCTCACCAGTGGTGCCAGGTCTTAGTCTGTCGTCAGTGGTGCCAGGTCTTATTCTCTCACCAGTGGTGCCAGGTCTTATTCTGTCGTCAGTCGTGCCAGGTCTTAGTCTGTCGTCAGTGGTGCCAGGTCTTATTCTCTCATCAGTGGTGCCAGGTCTTAGTCTGTCGTCAGTGGTGCCAGGTCTTAGTTTGTCGTCAGTGGTTCGAGGTCTTAGTCAGTCGTCAGTGGTGCCATGTCTTAGTCTGTTATCAATGGTGCAAGGTCTTAGTTTGTCGTCTGTGGTACCAGGTCTTAGTCTATCGTGAGTGGTGCCAG
>JAODUO010001440.1:0-7500 GCA_025642075.2 Ridgeia piscesae | reverse complement strand
AATTCGCATGAACGATAATATAGGGGCCGTGGCTATTCGTCCGGATACGGACGAATAGCCTGGGGGACTATTCGTCCGGATACGGACACATAGCCCATGTTTGCGTATACGCTATTCGTCCGGATACGGACAAATAGCCCATGTTTGCGTATACGCTATTCGTCCGGATACGGACAAATAGCCCATGTTTGCGTATACGCTATTCGTCCGGATACGGACAAATAGCCCATGACATGTTTGCGTATGCGCTATTTGACCGGATAAATACAGACAAATAGCCCGACATCGCGCCATATGCTACGTGACCGAACGTGAGTGCTATACTATTGATTAAGAAGGCATGTTTGTGTTTATGTTTAAATAACTGTTTCTTCTGAAATAATCACAATACGGCAAGTTTTTATTCACATGTTCCATTATAGTATGTCATTTACACAACACGAGCGACTTACTTGAACTTTGTTTCATTTTCGGCCTTTATTTGAATTGTCCGTTTCCCTTTTTTATAGAAATATGGCAAAACCCATGTAAATTTCGTTTGCTGTACGTTACGCAAAAATCTATGTACCTTCGCCAGATGTCGCCACTACTAGTTTTTAATCATGATTAAAATTACGAAAGCGAAATAATGAATTCAAATACCGTTTATAAACTGTGGTCCGAAATAATATATCTATGAAATTTAAAATATAATTATTGCAGTATGTTATATCAAGAGGTAATGAAAATGATGATCATTTGTTGTATAAACTATCTGTAGTTGTAATATTTTCGTTAGGGAGGCCTATTTTATAACACCAAACACATGAGTAAACAGAGATGACTTTAATACTGAACATCGAAAACAGAAAGTTCATATGACACAGAAAGGTAATACACTAGCCTAATGTACATAAATCATCCAACATCTTCATTTAGAAAGGTAATAAACATACGTAAATAAATAAGTAAAATACATAAATAAAAGACCAATCAAACACTGGTTCAAATAAATAAAACGAGATATACAATACAAGTTAATCACGTCCTCTGTATAAACTACACCTAATGTGCATAAATCCACCAACATCTTAATTTTTGTTCTTAATACTGGTTCAAATAAATAAAACAGGAGATACAAATTACACACATACATTCTCATGTATAAACTACACTAGCCTCAGTGCACAAATCCACCCACATCTTCATTTACAAAGGTAATAAACGTAAATAAATAAATAAAAGGCCTCTGTATAAACTACACCTAATATGCATAAATCCACCCACATCTTAATTTTGAAAAGTAATAAACATACTGGTTCAAATTAAACACACGTTCCCATGTATAATCTACACTAGCCCCATGTGCACACACACACACACACACACACACACACACACACACACACACACACACACACACACACACACACACACACACACACACACACACACACACACACACACACACACACACACACACACACACACACACACACACACACACACACACACACACACACACACACACACACACACACACACACACACACACACACACACACACACACACACACACACACACACACACACACACACACACACACACACACACACACACACTATAAGATCTAACACATGTAGTATTGGGTTTACATATATGCAATACCATTATACAGAACGTACAACATAAAAAATACACCATTTAGAACCAATGGCTTCAATTACCAAAGTAAACAAACCTTATAAACCATAATTACACAAAGCATGTTAAAGATACAAATTATTTCCATTTATAAAAAATCCGATCACATCAGTTCCAAACTTATAGCTCAACCAGAGATCTTGTTAACACAGCCTTGGAATGTTTCTATATGTCCTCACAATGCCAGACCTGCCGATAAAACAGAAACTGGGACAATTTACGACTGATTCATCAAACTTTCACACACAGCAGGGTTAACATGAGGGGCAATGTTGTACACCATAATTCACTCAAGTTGTTTTAGTAGTGCTATAAAGGCACAGCTATCACATCCTACGTATGAGCAGCTGTGTGGCAACTCCCACAAATCCACGTCCTTGTCTTTGGCCGAGACTTCTTTCCTAGACATGCTAGGTGGTACCATTCTAGACACGAATCGCATGCCAGAGAGGTGTGGCCGTCATCAACCGAACCGTCACGATACACATCAATGCTTGGATCTGTTATTTTAGCTGGAAGACGCTCGGGACGAGTCAGGGCGGTGTCTTCCCTGTTCCCCACCAGCCAGCTGAGGATGACTGAAACACCATGTTAACAACATTGCATGAACATGTCTAGTAACAGTAACAGGCTGTATCTTATGATTTATATAAAATGGTGTACTATTAAACAGGTCTACCAGTAAAGTGTAAACTGCTTTGGTTAATCTTAAGGACTGGATACTGCACTATATAAAAAATTACCTTTACTTTTACATACAATATAATCCAAATAATATACAATTCCAGGTTGACAGCAGACCAGATGTTTTTTCTTACTTTCGTTTTTTTGGAGAGGATCTTTCTTGCAGAATGCCACTGGCTTGGTGAAACATTTGGCTGGCAGACCAATCACAGTCTGTTCAGCCCCTTTTGGTCGCCCTCTCTTGAGAACTTTGTTGTCCATCTTTCGTAGCGATGACTTTGATTTGCGCAGGACATGCTTTCTTGAATGAACTGAAAGTAAAAGAAAATGTTCACAAACTCCGGTGGCTGCATATACTGAAACACCCTCTAACAAAGCATGTGAGAATTTGGGTGGCTGCAGGTGACCGTGAATATTTTGGATGATGTCCCCAAAACAAGATGCTAAATAATGCAAAAAAATTCTACAAAGAATGCCATCATCAGTGCTAGGCCAGGCATATATCAACAGATTTAAGAAAAAAGTGCAAAAAAACCCAGAAAAACTTAATAATAAATTTAGGACATAACGTCTAGGACATAATTATTATGTGACATAAAGTCCATATGCCGTCCCTTTCTAGAACGCTCTTGTTGTTGATTGCATCTAATATCGCTCGATACATGTTGATAATGCCTGGCACCATAAAAAGGGCCGTGTAAAATGCATAATGAAACATTAGCTATACAGTGGGGGATATCACAATAGTGTATGTATAGTCGTAGCATAAATAATTGACTGTAACTAATTCAGAAAGCGTAATAATACCTTTGATGAGGTCGCATCCCCTTGGAGTTGGTCTTGTATGCTCTTCCCCCGTGGACGCAAGCATACGTAATATTGGCATACTCGATGGCCGTGTTGTACGTCTTTTGTGTATTTCTACGTAAATCTGCCTCTATTTTCCTATTGTCCTTTTAAAATATTGCACGAAATTGGTGTTTTCAAAGTGTTCAACAGCTGCCGATAATCATTGAATGTCTGGGAATTCACGTCCAACGGCCAGCTCATCCATCTCAGTTGTACCGCTTGCGCAAATCTGAATTGAACTCTCGCGAGAAATATGTCCGGACAAATAGCCTGGGGGACGACATACGCTATTCATCCGTATCCGAACGTATAGTCGCCCAGGCTATTTGTCCGTATCCGGACGAATAGTCCCCCAGGCTATTCGTCCGTATCCGGACGTATAGCCACTCCGTAATATAGGCACTTTGATATCACTCGCTAAATAAGTTTTCAAAAGTACTGCCTTTCGAGTTTCGTAGCTACGCATGCAGTTCCTATTTTCAGGTTGACCGCTCTGAAAGTGCCAACATGACTGCTATATTTTTCAGTAAACATAATTATTCAAACACAAAAAAATAGCATTGCAAATGTTAGTTTTCAATCATGTTATTTGTTCAGTGAGCGAACAAATTACAAATTCTGTCTGCTTTATCAGTTCAGATACTCATACAACATTGATACTAGGACATGTTACAGGCTTACAGTAAAGGATGAATAATTAACTATGAGGAGACATAATTTATGTACTGTAAAAAATCACAAATTTGCAATATTGCCTTTATTGGTAGTTTCTTGAAATATTGGGGACACACTGAGCAAACAAGAAACATTAACAGACTAGCATAATATACTAGATGGAACGTGGACTTGTAGACATCCCACAAGATCACTCTATCCAATACAACACTAGATCTTCAGTTAAACACTCGGTAAACATTTAAAATAGTTTCTTCTCCACCACAATGAGTGGAATTCTCTACCCTCAACCACTGTGTCGTGCAAATCACTAATGTAATTCAACAATAATTTAATCCAATAGTTTAGCAAGTAAGTTAGATGATCCACCATGCACATTGGCGTGATGTCTCAATATGACAGTTTGCTAGTTAACAATATACATTGTCATAGATATTCCTGTTCGTTTAATATTTTGAGGTTCCAACGTTTGTGTCTATTGGATAATGTAAATTAAAGCACTTAACATAAGGTACAACATGACACAAACAATGTAGCGATAAATGCTATTGTGGTCATTTTGTGAGAGGAATGTCATAGTGGAGTGAAATGTTTGTAAGACGCAGTATTATTTTACCAGTTATGTATTCAATACCACATTTACCAACATTAGGAAATTGCATGACTAAGCACTATCAACTCTAGTGCATAAACACTAAGTGATCATGTAATCAGTTATCATATCTTAGTTTATGTAATATGTATCACCACACAAACATACATACATCTCTATTCAATGAAGACAGCAGCTGGAGCAGCATCACCATCTATCTATATGTGCAAGCACTGTGCAATAATATGAATGCAGTTCTAGTGCATGCAACTCAGTATCTGTCACTCCTGTCAGCTGTCAAATTAAGATCTTAGTGAGTGTATGTCATCTGCCAGAAAACTTCTGTACTCTATCCATGATCCGTTCCATCCTTACAGTCCCATTTGCTTTCTTGATAAATGTATCTAGCCTAATCCTGTCCTGGTTGTTGATATTGCCACTTCCAACACACTGCACCAAAGTAAAGGACACTGTTCACTATTACACTGTAACATATATGCTGCTTATTTGGCGCAGATTGAATGATCTTTTTTCATACAAAAACATAGTAAATTCAAACAGTCAATATTTAGCACTACAGCATGTCCTGTTTATTTATAGGGATGGAACCATGGCTCTAGCAAGAACGTCCGGCCACGTCCTAGTGAACACTGACAACATTGCTGTTTTCTTGTCAAGACGCAAGCAATTGGAGCTGCGGAAGACACTACAGGTGTATGTTTACCTGCAGATCCACCAGCCCATGGCAGACAGAAAGAGTGAATGGTGAATTACATCTTTGTCAGAATTCTGGCCGCTGCCCACAATGACTGTCCATGTCGGAATTGCAGTCCTTGGTACATATATGCCCAAGCTAATGAAACAAGACCTGCTGGTGTCAAGAGTCAGTTGATTTGTTCATAATCAATCCAACTGCTTCTCTACAAATCAACTGATAATTTGTAAGGGCAGCAGTCAACAAGTGCTGACTGTTATCCCATGTATTGTTCTCCGCTGAGAGCACAGAAGTTCCATCTTATGGCTGGTATACACTGGTATGACTCTCTATACCCTTCGACCAAGCCTGTCATGGATCCAACAGGTCAAACTCTGTGTAAATGGCCGACTTGGACACCTGAAATAAAATAAGGCCTAAATAAATATATCAACTATGTATAGTGGCGCAGTGGTTTAAAGCTTTGGACTCGGCTTCAGACTCTCAACTACGAGAACGAAACCATGTGGTACTGTGTCGAACCTTGGGCAAGTCTGTTCACCCGTCATTGCTCTAATTCACTCAGATGTGTAAACAAGTAACTGGCTATAGACAATGGTGGTTCACAAACCGTCTTGATTAATTAATTACAGCTTGGCTGGATGCTTCCCACAGTCATGAGATGGTCTTTAATTAAGTAGGTCTGCCAGGGAGTAAAGTGTAACGCACTTTGACAAGGACAAAGCTAAGCAGACATTGGGTCAAATACATTGACATTTATTTAAATACAAATACTCTTGAGGGATCCAAATACTTTTTATTCCTAAACATCAATTACAGATACTTAAAAAGTATTTAAATACTTTCAAATACAAATGTATTTGACCCCATGTTTGAAGATTGGATACTGCACTATATAAGAACTGTGTTGACAGGTGACATGTGAAAATGGAGGTAACTCAATCCATTATCATTGCAGAATACATGTGTTTTTATAAAATCATTGGAACTTTTTTTAGTTCTGACATAGTGGACAACTGGGCATGCTACTCGAAATGTTCTAGAATGATCCTACATCAGTTACTGTTAAACATGAATTGTTGGGTATATAGAATAATGTGTGGTGTTTTCATTGTATGAAATATCATTTGTATTATATAAATGTTGTATCATGTTAGTTTGCTTGGTGTTCTGGTTGCTCTAATGTTATTTTCATTTTCAATAAATTGTGAGCAACACATTTCACTGTTTATAATACATGAACATATACTTACATTTTTGTTGGCAGATACATGTGAAAGTTGTCTAACCGGTTACATTTGGAAGCACTGTCTGCTCCAAACACAGAATATAAAATCCATGGCCATTTGTAATATATCATGGCACATCTGAAACAGAACCAGATGTTTAAATTAGTTTTTCATGAATAAGAAATATTAGTAGCACAATGTGGAACCTAACTGCTACTATTATGGCTACCTCGCCACTATTATGGTTACCTCGACAACAAAGTTACATTGCAATTAAGATCACCGCAGGATATACATAAATATATCCACATATGTTATAGTTTAGAATATTTGTTCTGCTAGTTGTGTTACTTTTACCCAGTTAAAATGGTTATTTTTAATAGAGACATTCCACTGTACATATATTTCAGCTAAAAAACAACTATTATTCAGCATGAAGTCGATTTCATAAAGAACATGGGTGGTGATTTTCTTTCTTTATTTAGCCCTCCAGAATTATGCTCCAAACTCTCCCTTTAAATATACCACGCCTATTAAAAGAACAATCAATATTGACACCACATAGTTAGATAATTAATCTTTACCTATAGTTCTACTGGTGTGTTCTATTTATATATGTGATTGACACACATCTGTTTCATAGCCGCACAGGTCATGCTATGTCAATAATACAAAAACATGCCACAGTCGTTACTGTTAATATAATAATGTCCAGTATTTGAAAAACAACAATTAATCTGCATTTTTGTCACAGTTGTGGACAATTTGGAAATTGATTCCTGAAAACAGTTTTAAGCTAGGGCGAAGTACCGAGCCTGTCACTCTTGTGTGAGGCTGAGATAAATCGGAGAGTCATGCCCATGACCCCATACGATATTTGTTTCAAATTGGGAAACCTCACGTTGTGTATAACATATCCGACACTACACCACTGACTTGGAGAATAATACACAGCACGGCTGTGACTAAGTAGAAACTCACCGAATCCCGGGATCGAATGCGAGGTGGCCATCAACATACCTGTCAGTGTTTCGAAGTTTCAGCGAGTTTCGACCACTTGTCAATGTCGCCT
>JAODUO010001439.1:212500-237365 GCA_025642075.2 Ridgeia piscesae | reverse complement strand
ACTTAATTACATACATATATCACCACAGGCTGAGGGCCATCTGAATCCATATAAGCTAAGGCCGGGCCCAAACACTTCTTTCTCTTTTTCTTTTGACATAAATTCGTGCTATAAACAGCGCCTAAAGCTAGAAACAGCAGTTTTCATCGCTGTCAGACGATGACGTGGCAACATCCATTTTTCCATAAGACGAATCGATCATCTACACAGCTGGTACAATTTGGGTAAACATGTGTATTATGTGTTGAAAAATGTTTAACATACGTCTCAACGACCATTTTTTTCAAAAGCATGTGTGTGTTTTTGTTACCTATGCGAAGAATTAAAACACAATCTTCTAAAGCTGCTGCCGTATTACCGAGGAAACTATTCCCGTATCAAACACACTATTTTAGAGGCAGCGTTGTATTTTTCAGTTTTAAGATTTCACAGAGCGCCAAAAAGAGTTATAAGCTGCAGCTTTTCGTCGACGCGCCATATTACCAATGACGTTGATTATTGCATGCAATCAAGTTGCACCGTGTGAACAGACCAGTTGCAGCCGAGTTATTACCAAATAATATTTATAATAATAATATTTATTATTTATATAGCGCAATATCCAACATGCTCAATGCGCTGTACAATAAACAATAATCATGTACTACCAAACATTCAAGGGTGCAACAAAGACGCCTGTCAACGTCTGAGAATCTCCGCACACGACTTAACAATATTCATTTCTCTCATCTTTGCTACACTATTTTCTACGCTAATATCTGAAAAAGCACATTTCATGGGCATATTGACTCGATAACTAGGACAGAACTGAATCGTATCACCGTAGTTGTCCAATACTCGTATCTTAGAATCTGTGCTTTATAACTCAGGATCACAATCCTCTGCTAAACTAGACACGAACTCCTTCATTTCAGTAACTGTCAACCCATAGCCATCTTTGATCAGTGGATCTAAATACGACAAAGTTTCCACGAGCATATCGTGTTTAGGTTTAGTTTGAGGAGGACTATATTTTGTTTCTGTTTTGACAAGTGAACATATTGCATAAAACCAGTATTATTATTATATATATATATATATATATATATATATATATATATATATATATATATATAATATCAGCAGCAACTACACTTTCAGACGTACTCAAATCTGCGCATCTAGCAAATCTGTCATATTTTTAGATCTCAAGTTCACAGCACTTTCGTGATTACAAAGATTACATTCGTTTCCTTTTTACCCGACCTCTATCACTCCCACATATAGTACAATCAAAGTAGTCTGGATAAACAAGGATCCTAGCTGGTCCAGGAGAGCTTGTGCTGCGTGTGTAAGGATTGTGGATTGCTTCTGGTAGTTTGTTTATCTCACCAGTTACTTCGGGTTCCCCAAACATGGGCGGGATACTGCGTATATCAGTGTAGCGTTTATAACATGCATACGTATTGTGATATGTAACTGCACTGTCAGGTCCGAGAATCCTTAATATTACGTTAACAATGTCATCTCTGAGCTCTGCCACGTCACTGACACGTTTCCTGTCATGTCTCCCCACTTTGAAGCGGCGGGAATGTCTTGCCCATTATGCAAATAATACTTTGTTCATGGTCAGGAGAGGCAGCAACACACTTGGAATTACGAAGGTGAAGTATCTCTAGTTTTGACAAAATTTTATTTTATCCACGGCCATTGCTATACTCAATCATCTGAAATATGGTAAAATAATAAAACAAACGTTTTAGTTTGAAATAATGGTGTGGTGTTATAATAGAAATGTCTTCAATCAATGAGGCAACCTTTGTTTATCGTGAACAGACACCTCATTAATACTTCTAGGTCAGATACCGTTTGAGATATGACAGTGGGGATATATCACGTGGTTGCTAAGTGCAATTATCACCTATTTGAAAACCTCATTTGACTGCCCAGTAATGTATAATCTAAACAGATCGACGGTAGTCTTGACCTGAAGTTCGCAGGCTATAAAGTGTAAAAACATGTTTTTAACACGCATTTTTTCATCTGTAATGTGTTCTGGTATGACATTTTTCACACATACATGAAATAATTCAAACTTATATTGGCATTTGGTTAAATACAAATAACAGAACGACTAATGGTCTTGCCATATGATTTCATGTATACTGAGCGATAATGGGGAACATATCATGTATGGCGTTGAACTCGTCTCAAACTTATAATTAATGTCAACAGTGGGACAAATAGGTCTCCCCTGTACGTCAGCTACAGGTGCGGTGATAGAAGAATCTAAATAATGTATTTCTTAAGATACGGAAATAATAGACTTTTACTGACGCCATCTTTAAAAATGGCGCGAATTATGTTGTTGAAGGTGAACAATTATATTTCTGAAATCGCTATCCAGCACGCTATCTAACAGCGTAAACATAATTGCTCTAGGTGGCGCAGTGTTTGAGAAATGGTGACCTATGCACTAACGATCGCCATCTTTAAAAATGGCAGAAATAACTGCCCGAGGAGTCAAAAAGTTGCATATTTGAAATTAGGGTGCCCAAAAACATACACAAGCTTATCACGTATGACATATTTATTAAGATACGGGGATATATCATTTGGCAGCCATTTTGAAAAATGGCCGTCGCCACGTTTTGCCCAGTTTTTTGAAAATTCCACCTAGTAGAATTGTGAAGCCGTATGTATATAGTATTCAAATCAACAGTCAAACTTTCTTAAGTACGAAATGACTACAGGTCTATAGGACAGAGCCCGGACTAAATAGACAACCGAAACACCAACGTATGATATGAAAGTGCAATTTCAACCAGTGCTTTTATTAAAACCATATTAGGCAAAAGCATACATGCTTAGTGGGCAATCATAAAGGGGGAGTGAAGCGGCTGAACAACCACAGCCCAAACATAAGAATATATAATTTACAGCACTTGTCACCATAATTTGACAAGCACAGCGTCACGGTATATTTTTAATAATTTTTTAAACTGAACTAATTTCAACACAGGGCGCTGCCATCTTGCCTAGGGCCTTTTCCGGTTTGATTGGCGTGTTGCCTACAATCACGGAAGTCGCCAGCCGATAGGCGACCCAGCATAGCTCTCACAAAAACGGGCCAAACGCATTAAAACAAACATAATTAAAAATTGTATAGCTAATGATATACTATGATTGTTAGTAAGCAACTTTTCAATACTTCCACGAAAGGATTCCTGCCGAAAAAGCAGGTTGAATGATGAAGTTGGCGTGTCCGCCGGCGAAAGTTCGACAAGAGTCTGCGGTGGTCACTTTCAAACGCCGATGCAAGCTAATTTCAAACGTGACGAGCACAAAGAGACACTGAACATAAAAACATAAGTCTCGATCAAAGCCACAGGTGCATGTTTGGCCGATTTGTTTGCATATAAGTACGCAGCGACAAAGTAATGTTTGGTGAACTGAGAGGGAAAACCGGACACGATTTCCTTATTTGGAAGGTGAAGCGGCGCGTAGGAAATTACATGCCGAAACCAACTTGTTGTCGCCAAGCCGACTCGGCACTTACGAGTACCAACGTGTATCGTTACGACTACAATTTAGTCCCACAGTTGTATTTCATCGTCTGTATAATATACGAATGTGACCTAAGCAAAGTTTAAATGTAATAAGAAATATGAATGTAATAAAGTAAAAATATGTGTGGACAGTATTATTTCATATGAATTAAAGAATGTTTATATAATCCACGGATTTAGGTCAACAGTTCGCCGGCGAGCTGTACCTAGACCTAGGCATAGCAACCAACGCCGGTTCGTTGGTTGCTAAAAATAGCTCGAGACTCTAGGTACAAGTAAACTTTTTGTTTCTGACATAGACAGTCGCCGGTGGTGGAATAACCTTCTTCAAGATAATGACATAAAAAGAAATGACAGCTACGACCATGCAAACGTTTGTTTTAAACAATACTCGTCGTCATATGCAAATTAGAGTGACTCGCTAATTAGTCAACAACAGTCAAGAACTGTCAGTCATATTACAGGCATTACTTGGAATTAATTAACAGAAACAGCAAAATAAAAATTTTTGTTATTTTTTAAATTAGACTGTTAACTGCATTCAAAAAACACTCCCTATATAATGTAATTGGTTTTTGGGAAAATATATAATAAAGGTTAAATGTTTAAAATTTAAATAAGTTGATTTAACCCATAAATCAACCGATTTAAATCATTCAAAAAAAACCTCGGGTTTTTATTAGCTATTTATGGAAGATCTTTTTTACCCAGAACCCAATCCCAGGATTGCAAAAACGTTTTACATTTATTTCCCTGACAGACCTGTTCAATCAGATATACCATCTCAACTTCTCGGGGAAAGCATCCAGCATGCTATAATTAATGGCAAAGCTACTCGTACACATATCCCCCACTATTATAGCCATGCAGGTACTCATTTTTACAATGAAGCAATGTAGGGGAAAAAAAAATTTCCCCCAAATTTTTAAACATAAGACACTGTTTTTTGACATTATGCAAGCTGAGGATGTGCTGTTTATATCATTTTATCATCAAGCCAGAGCCCAAAACAAAGTAGGAAAGGGCGAGAAGCAGCCATGCAGGTTAGTAAAATATTATTGTCTTTATTAGGTTTCATTTTTTTTTCGGGTAACATCTGCATGTGTGCATCGCACAACTTTCTATGAAATAATGAGTATAACAACAATAAAACATGCTACAGAATCAATCACACTTAACAAGTGTCACTATTAAGTATTTTAAATTGTTATCCAATGACATTGCCCATAAAACCCCAAGTCAATTGGCAATATTACCTGGGAACACATTTAGTATTTTAATTTAGGCATATTAAAGTGTATCATAAAATATCCGTAGAATATTTTAAATTCATTATCCCCGCGTTTTTCTGTAAATATGATTTATCAATTTTTTTAAAAATTGTTTTGTAATACAAATAAGTCATGTGTTTTTAGTTTTTTCCCCCCCAAAACTTTATGACCAAATTTTATTTAAAGAATTTCATTTTTGCTTTGAAATCAAACAAGCACACATTTGTTTTGTTGGGGGTCAGAATAGTCTCTGAAGCAGGTAGTAATATCACTGATCCCTGATTAAAATTAATAGTTACATGAGTAAAAAACATTTAGAACCTTACATTGGCCCATAGCCTGCATTGCTACCTGCAAGGATTGTAAACATCATGATCAAAGTAACAGAGGACTGCTGTTATAATTGCAGTTAACACCCTAGTGAAAATTGGCAATAAGATCACAATCTTAGTAGTTCCTGTGTTTCCGGGGTGAAAAGACTATCCAACCCAATACAAAATCACTGCCTGGATGAAGCCCATCATCTCTCTAGTGCACTTTTTTTTACCAGTTCACAGCAAAATGAGGGCAGTAAAAGAAAACCACTGCAACAGAGGTCAGTTTTAAATGTTGCTAACTTTGAGTGTTTAAATAAATCTTCAATTTGTTGGTACTAATGGCTGGGAGAATATTATCGACCAACATGACTAGTATATTGAATGGGAAATGAATAGTGTTACTGTGTATAACAAAATAAGACTATAAAATAAGAATATAAAGTAGGAAAATTTTATTTTAATAAGGCATGTATTCTGCTTTAATAGTACGCAGACATCAGCATTGTTCAGTTAGTGCAGTTAGTGTTTGATAATGGAATTTCCCATAATCATTCCCAAAAGTATTTATTAGGAAAATCCAAAAGTTTATTTAAAAAACCCTTTATACAATGCAAAAAAAAAAACCTTATTTTCTCGGAAAAGACCAGTTGGGAAAACCCCACCCACAAATAAAACTTTGTATAAACCCCAATGAAAAAAATATTTTTAAAAAAAAAACAAAATATTAGTATTTAGAATAAACGACTTTTGTTTTTTTTGAAAATCAAGTATAACTTTGATTATGGCCAAATAGGTGTCTCTGATTGGAACAAGGACATTGATTGCACCTAACTAACTTAAACATTTGATTTCCTTATATTGCAAGTGGGCTTGTATAATTGGTTTCCCATGTAATTTATGTGAGCTGCTTATGTGGGATTTTTTGTTTTTTGAAATGATGTCTGAATAAACCAGAAAATACATTTAATTAAAATATCCCAGGAAGGTTAGTCATATAAGGAACCGCACAAAATGAAATTGAAAAGGTAATGTTTTTTTTTGCAGGAAGTTCCCTGGTTAAAACCCAACACCCTGCCAGCCCACGCCACTGGTCTCATTGAGACAGAGTTGACTAGTGACCCTGGCTAGCAGTAGAGACAAGCCAGAAAGCAGATACCCAATACACAAAACTGATATGGGGGTCATTTCAAGGGATTTTCCCAAAAAACCAAATCACCAGTATTACTTTGTTTTTTGGGGGCCCTTAGAATGATGCAATAAAATACAGATTTCTTGTGTACAGTAGCACCCCCACATGCAACAGCCATGCAAAAGTAGATTTGTTTAACAATTGGGGAAAAAATAGTCTGGGGGACCCTATGGGGCCTGTGGAATAATTCAATCAAATTTAGATTTTTCGTGATAGTACGTTACAATATCCACAATGCATCTACACAAAATTAGACCTGAACACTTTCCGAAATGCCAATTATAAGTTGATTTATTCTGGTTTTTTATAAATAGGTACTGCAATGAGAAAACAAAAGTGACAAAACATTGTTATTTATATGTATATCACAGAAGATACATCCCTTTAATATGTATCATTCTTTCAGATGAAGGATTCACAAATACCAACACACCTTTCAAAGGATCCTGTGCACCAGATGACATTGTCCCTCAAATGGATGTCACATTGCAAAGCCTTTAACTTGTAGTGTCAAACTCAAACAGAGCCAGTGATCATGTCGCCAATGCGACACTTTATCAATGCAGCAATTAATACAGATGATATTGTTATTCCATTGAATATTCATCATGACCATGGGTATGCAAAGTTGTCGTCGCAGTCCTGCATGCCTTCTTCAACTGACCATGGCAGTCTAGTCAATGTGGGTGACACTTCGGATGTCCCAGTCTCACTGTCCCATCTTCAGATCATTCTGTCTGCAACATCAGAAGGGAAGACATATCCGAATCTTGGGAGCGGATGACAGCGATATCACTGATGATGACTCAAGCAGTTTGACATAATGAGAAACAGAGAAAATTTGTTGTTTACAACAAAAAAAACTAATTTCCCTTTTCTGCACCTGCAAAAACCCAGGCTAGTATACTATGCCTGCTGCCTGTTGAAGCATCCCATTGAACATGTGCAGTGATGATATGCAGCTAACCGATACATTCTGACAATTGATTTATAGTAAACAATCATTATCTTATAATGATTATTAGTAATTGGCAAAACTG
Source organism: Ridgeia piscesae (assembly GCA_025642075.2). Taxonomy (NCBI): domain Eukaryota; kingdom Metazoa; phylum Annelida; class Polychaeta; order Sabellida; family Siboglinidae; genus Ridgeia; species Ridgeia piscesae. The sequence continues at coordinate 230,000 of JAODUO010001439.1, read as the reverse complement.
TGTAATTCATCAAATCACATCATGAAGTCAGGATTGGGTTTATTTGTTTGTGAAATACTTTAATAAAATTATCACAGCTTTCCCAAAAAAATAATTTTTATGTAAAATTGTTACACTTTTGCAAAACATGAATTTATGATTGTCATGATGTGGTCTTGATAACATATACACCCGCACATATCCAATATACTGTATACAATAATTAAAACTCCAATTCAATATTTTCATGTGAATTGACAATGTCCTTATTACACATCTTTTATTATTCAGACTATATTTTTCATGGCGTAGGATATCTAAATAACATTATTTATATTTTATTAAACAAATTGTATTAACATTTTAAAATGGAAAATTTAAAAAAAATTTTATTAAAAGGATGCAAAAATCATATGTAACATCCTGTCAAAAATAAAATGTTTGTAACAAAGATTTACGTTACGAATTCGAAGATAGAATGAATTTTTTTTTTAATATGTGTCATTTGTGGCCATACAAGTATAATTTTTTTTAGGTTTGAATTGCAAAATAATGTTTCGATACCTGTTGAACTACATATTACTTACCTACTACCTACTTTGGTCGCACGAACGAGTCTGCACGCAAATCGCACATAGACAACAGACCGATATTCCCCACATTTGTCATTGACAGATGTCTTGGTCAGTCATAGCTCATGCAGGCATCTGTCAGCACGGTCGGGCAACCCAGCTTTCTCCAGACAAATACAAATTCATGTGCGTCGACATTGGGACGCAGTATCCACACAAAACCATGCCCCATTACATTGTTCCCAAAATCAAACATCCTCGATTCCAAAAAATTGGCTTTCTCGCCGTCTCGCCGACTCTCGGCGGGGTTAATTGACGCCTCGCACCTCGGCTCGCACGCTGGGTTAAGCAAGAATTAATGGCTTTACATGTGTCACTTGTGCTATAGATGCTTCTCTCACTTGTGCTAAAATGCTTCCTCTGTCGGATCCATTTTTTACTGTGATTTATCCAAGACCACTAGCAAATAGCGTAGCTCCTCGCTAACGTAAAACACTTCCGACATTTGTAAACAACAGAAAAAAAAGTCCGGACTGACCTTCCTTTCGGTAGGCCCGCCCCCTTTAAGCCTGTCAAAATCTGCTCTCGGGGAAATGTGACGAAACGAATATGTTCATTGGTTATAAATCGTAATAATTAAATTACACCTTTTTATTACGAATGCAAATAAATATTATTTTTGACACATAGGTTTCGTGTATAATAAGGTACCATTCTTTGTTTTTGCGCAGAAATGTCTAATAACGAAGAAAACCGAAAGAAACCAAAATTTTACATGGGCTAGATAGGAGGTAATCAAACCACTCGGCTTGGAATAAAGATGGCGATACGCAGTGTTATATGACGACGATTTAGGCACTGAAAATATTTTTTTCCCAGTTTGTCTGATAAGTGAATATGCTTCTGTCACCATTAATGTATACTTATATAGTATACATTTAGGTATATGGAATGTTACAGCTGTGTTTCAGTTCCCCTTTAATGCTACGATTACATTTCAAGTCAAGGACCGGACTACCTACAACAGAGGCGGCGCTTTAGTATACCTATACCGTGTTTATTATTTTCTGTATAAAGTCATGTAATCATTGTGACATAAACATACGTGTAATAATACCACCTTTAGTCAACATTCATCACCATCTTCTGAGATAATGCAACCTTAGCCTGTGAAGACACAACAAACTGTTCGATTTAAGCAGATTTGTCTACACAGCGAATGTGACATTTATGCAGATGATGTTCCATTGAAGAGACATGCCAGGTAATTAAATCTAACTGGTTCTGAGCAGTTCGAAAGACTGGATACTGCAATATATTATAATTTTGTTTATGTTTAATGTAACTATTTTGATAAATAAACGGTTAGGTAGCTGTATAATATTTTAAATGAAACATTAGAGATGTTGATTCACCTTTTTAGGGTGCAACTTTCACACGGTATCCATTTTATCATCTTCTATATCCGACCGCGTTTTAATGAACCAGACGTTGTAAATATTATAATTTGACTACCATATCGGCACATTCCCTCTGTAGACAATGTATCCGGTACACTTCCACGACTACTCTTATACGTATGTCCACAACTGACAGATACTCATTTGTATATCTGAGTGAACTATTTGGACGAAGTGTTTAAGAATTTGCCCAATATTTGAACCTGCAACTTGATGACATCAACCCCGACTTCATTGACTGTGGCGATTTCTCATGGAGAATAATCTTTTAAAACCACCTGTGTTATTAAAATGTACTTTATGCAGTGACTAAACTATACGAGGATAAATGAGTGTTCAACTTCGATGTAGAAAAACTATCCAGCAACTCTAGCATCTGTGATTTACGTAGACGTCTGAGTAGCCAGCAAGACTGCATTCAGACCACTTGGCCGTTGACGCATTTGTTGAAGTGAGTGTTGAAGGCTCTAGTACCACAGCAAGCATTGTTCCAACTCTTGCGTTGCAAAGAACCGCCACACAAATATGCACTCTGGTGCTGAAGGGTCTAGAACCACAGCAGGATTGGTGGGAACCCTTGCGTTTCACGGTTCCGCTACAACAAATGTGCCATGTGGTGCTGTAGGCTCTAGTACCACAGCAACCGGTGTCGAAACCATTGCCGTACAAGGTTTCGCCACAACAAATTAGTGAGTTTGTGGTGTAGGCTATAGTGCCACAGCAGACGTTGTTGAAACCCCTACTTCGCACAGATCCGCGACAACAAGTATGATACATTGTGCTATAGGCGTGTATTCATTCCCTTCGTCTGGAGCACTTTGTTGCTGCACATTTGCGTGCGGGTGTCATATGCCTTAGTTCCGCAACACGCCGTGGTGGGGCCTCGTGTGAACGACGCCGTTGCAGTTAACTGTAGACAACAAGACCAACATGTAAGTCACCTACGTTGGAAACATTCATAGCAGTGTACAGTTTATAATACCAAACACAATGTACCGAACTGTCGTTTTGTGAGTTAAGTGCTCTTGAAAGTGTGAAGGATTATATAAGTAGAATAGATACACACATCAAACTACTGTTTTATTTGAGCGCCAGTTGGTCGCCATTCAAATAAATAAGGAACAGGTATTGTTCTACAATACGTAGCCAGTTGGCAGTACAATTACTGACGAGATAGAGTGTAAATAGGGTCGGGTTGGCGGGTGACAGGCGCCACACGCTCTCATTCAACCAACTGACCATATTCTAGTATTTGATAAGAAAACAACTGTTTGTATGCCAGCAATGTTTTTCGAAGATGATGCTCTTTGAGAACGATTTGAAGAAAGACACGCGTTTCATTTTCCTTTTTCGGCATGAATACTCTCGACAACATATAAATGTTCATATAAGAAAGGGGAACGAAAACTGTAGAGTATACACTTTACTTGTTTTGCGTTCTCGTCCTCGTCTGCTTATGCAAGCCTCAGCTTCGTGCAGTACGACGACAGATATCACCAACCCAAGAAGTAAGACACGTGTCACGCCTGTCATAGAACAGTCAAGTTGTATTGGTTTCTCATACATTGCTTTCAAATCAGAAGCTGAGTTACACTTGTTTTACTAGTCTGTGCCTGCATTCACGAATACACAGAGACAGCCAGCAATTACATCACCTTCTGCTACCTCAACGACAAACCGTGGTTTAATACTTATATCAAACACAAGATACAGGCGAAACAAGATGCGTGCAAAGACAATGTCAAAGACAAATATAAGAAAGCGAGATATGCAGCGGAAAAGGCCGTCAAGACCGGCAAGGCCAAATACCGTGACAATATTGAGGAGAATCTCACCACCAACAACTCTAAGAACATTTGGCAGGGTCTGAAGGCCATAACCAACTACAAGCCGTCTCTCAAGAACACTACGGCTACCGACACTAATCTTCCTGACAGATTGGATGACTTTTATAGCCGGTTTGATAAACTGAACACTACTTCTCCTTCCTCTATCACTCCCTCCTCATCCCTCCCTCCTTTCACAGTTGATGAATATGTTGTTAGACGCATGTTTCAACGTCTAAATAACAGAAAGGCTGCCGGTCCGAATAACATCTCTCCATGTTTGCTTAAACTGTGTGCCGACCAGCTGTCGGGTATATTCACAAACATATTCAATGTGTCTCTTTCCCAATGTAAAATTCCTCATTGCTTCAAAAAGTCAATTATCATTCTTGTACCCAAGAAATCTACAGCCTCTTGTTTAAACGATTACAGGCCTGTTGCCTTGACTTCTGTAGTCATGAAGACACTCGAGCGCTTGGTCCTGCAGTTTCTCAAATCAATGATCAATTCGTTGCTTGACCAATTTTAATTTGCACATCGCAACAATAGATCTGTTGACGACGCTGTCGCTCTAGGATTGTTTTACGTTCTTCAACATCTCGACAGCCCAAATACTTACGCTAGGATCTTTTTGTTGATTTTAGCTCTGCTTTTAACACAATTATCCCATCAAAACGTTTTGATAAGATACAGAGTCTCGGTGTTCCTCAATCGATGTGTCTGTGGATCCTCGACTTTTTTTAAATAGGCCGCAGGTTGTAAAAATAGGCGACAACTTATTACCATCAGTTACGTTATCTACTGGCACGCCTCAGGGCTGTGTTCTGTCACCAACGTTATATTCTCTTTTTACACATGATTGTTTATCTTGTCACGTACGAACTAAAATACTGAAATTTGCCGATGACACTACAGTGATAGGACTAATAACAAATTCTGATGAATCTGAATATCGGGATCAAGTAAACACACTCATCAGTTGGTGCAACGATAACAATCTGGAACTTAATGTAAATAAAACGAAATAAATGACTGTGGATTTTAAGATAAAGAAATATTCTCCTCCCTCGCCTCTTGAACTCGTCCAACATTTAAAATTTATCGGTTCTACAATCTCCAGTAATCTTAAATGGGAGCTAAATGTTGTTCATATTGTCAAAAAGGCCCGGCAGCGGCTATACTTTTTAAGAAGGTTAAGATCGTTTGGTTTGACCACACAGGTCATGCTCAACTTTTACAGAGCTGTAATCGAGAGTGTTCTGATATTTTCTATCACATGGTTTGGGTTTATTACACAGAAGGAAACGCTCAGATTAAAAAGAGTTGTGAAAACTGCTTCCCGAATCATCGACAGAGAACTTCCCAGTCTTGAAATACTGTATCAGCAGCGCCTGTTAGGAAGAGCCACTCTCGTCTCTCAAGATTCATCCCATCCTGCCCATGACCTATTTGAACCTCTTCCATCTAGTCGCCGATTCAGATCCATCAAAACCAGGACCAACCGCTTTAATACTAGCTTTTTCCCCTTAGCCGTTCAAGCCCTGTCAAAACAGAAGTGATTTATCTCCCACCCGCAGCAAACACGTATTTCACTTTCCGATGAGTTTTTAATGTGTATATTTTATCATGATTTATTATATATTATTGTATTTCATATTATTCATTTTAAACTAAAATATTTCTACTAGATCGTATCAATTATTTATCGATGTTATAAAGACAAAACTTATTTGGACCTTTTTATGTGATTGTTCTTATTTATCTATTTATTTAAAGTAGTAGTATATTTTATCATCATCGTTTGGTGCATGTGAATATATTGTCATGTGAATGTAATAGTACGAAGACCAATACCATTACACATTACAATGTTTTATTGTAACTACAATGTCAATACATGGCAGTAAAGCTATCTTATCTTATCTATAACTTGTATGCAGTGTTGACGCAACATAAACAAAATGTTATAGGAAATTGGGATAATCTACTAATATATAATTATATAATAGCTTGTTTACCACTTGAACGTGTTGCAGTCGGAATCTTTGAAATTGCGAACATTGTTCCGAGTTTAATAAAGTAACTACACACAACTTGGCAGCCAGTAGACATTTAACATGCATGTTGCAGGTATAAGAACGAAATATTAAATGAAAATAAAATAAAACTAGGAGCAGGCAAAATAGTTATCAAGGCATATACGCACATGACAACTATTGCAATAGTTCAACTTACATGATTGTATCTCCTCCGACGAAATTACTCAGAAAGCTGAAGCAGTTGTATCGATACGTGTCACCAACACAAAATTTAATTTTATCGTCGCAGACGCTCTAGTTATGCTGACAGACGGGATCACGTGATGTTGGCACAATCGGGGAAAGGCGGGCAACGAGGGCATTGGACATTGATGTACGTCACACCATTACAAAGTGAGTTATATCTGTGTACGTTTTGGCAGTTTGTATACAACTGTGTGTGTGTGTGTGTGTGTGTGTGTGTGTGTGTGTGTGTGTGTGTGTGTGTGTGTGTGTGTGTGTGTGTGTGTGTGTGTGTGTGTGTGTTTTGTGTGTGTGTGTGTGTGTGTGTGTGTGTGGTGTGTGTGTGTGTGTGTGTGTGTGTGGTGTGTGTGTGTGTGTGTGTGTGTGTGTGTGTGTGGGCGCATGTGTGTGTGTGTGTGTGTGTGTTGGTTGTGTTGTGTGTGTGGGCGCATGTGTGTGGGCATGTGTGTGTGGGTGTGTGTGTGTGTGTGTGTGTGTGTGTGTGTGTGTGTGTGTGTGTGTGTGTGTGGGGTGTGTGTGTGTGTGGGGTAGTGTGTGTGTGTGTGTGTGGTGTGTGTGTGTGTGTGGGGTGGGGTGTGTGTGTGTGTGTGTGTGTGTGTGTGTGTGGTGTGGTGTGGTGTGGGGTGTGTGTGTGTGTGTGGTGTGGTGTGTGGGGGGTGTGGTGTGTGTGTGTGTGTGTGTGTGTGTGTGTGTGTGTGTGTGTGTGTGTGTGTGTGTGTGTGTGTGTGTGTGTGTGTATGTGTGTGTGTGTGTGTGTGTGTGTGTGTTTTGTGTGTGTGTGTGTATATATATGTGTGTGTGTGTGTGTGTGTGTGTGTGTGTGTGTGTGTGTGTGTGTGGGGGTGTGGGGTGTGTGTGTGTGTGTGGTGTTGGTGTGTGTGTGTGTGTGTATGTGTGTGTATGTGTGTATGTGTGTGTGTGTGCTCGCGCGTGCGTGTGTTGTGTGTGTGAGCGGGCGCGCGTGCGTGCGTGTGTTTCGTGCGTGTGCGCGTGTGCTCATTCCTTATGAACTGGTCAAACATGACTAATAGATCATTGTCGTATTTATGGAATCATTTCGTAATCATACAAAAATAAAGTATTAACTCAGCTATAATATTTATCCACGGCGACGGGGATGGGACCCCAGGGATCTAACGTTTTTGCACATCGGAGGCGCATCAGGACAAAAAGGCTGTCGAGAATCATTGTTCAAATTATCTACAACTGGAGAGTAAGAAAGGTAGACTTGCATCCTATTTTGAAGAAAACACACTTTTGTGTGCTCACGTGTTATTACAAGGGTACTTCTAAGTGTGATATAAATTCACTAAAAGGCCTACTCTAAATTTAGATATGATAGAACGACTGTTTCCCGTGGGATTACTTTAACAATGATTGCTCTAATCATTAATATTCTCCCTAGTGTGCAGCGAAAGACGACATGAATGACTTGGATTAAGGTTAGGCTCCGTACATTTTTCAGTAGATCATAAACTGCAGTTACGCTTACGTTCGACGACCCCCCCCCCCATTGCGTGCTGGATATAGAGAATACACCTGCTCTAACGTTACTCTCGCTGTCGCAAAAGAGCACCGAAATACGAATTCGCCTAATATGTCTACTGCTCGTGAAAGGGGGCTTTATTCATGAACTAGTTGACGATTGCTGGAACCGCAGGTGCATCGTATATCACAACAGCGTGACGCACAAACTGTGCCCAAAAATACTCTACTATTCAGATGGGCATACCTGAATTCCGTACGGTAGACCAAACCCGTAAACATGTCAGTATATCACCGCTGAATTGTCACAAACGGCTTTTCTCTCCGTGTCACAACGCCCTTAGGTAAAAACCATTAACCTACAAACGAATTGTGCCCGTTCCATCACAGCAGTGGCCACCGCTCGTTGTTTGTTAGTTGTGTTTGAAACTTTTAAATATTATAGGTAAAAATGTAGATTTTTGAACTTGTGTCCAGTTTAACTCCATCTTATGAGAACTCGCCAGTGTTGCCTGGTAGTTAGAACGATATAGTGCGTCGGTAGGTATAAAGGAAGCATATTTGTGGGTATAATCTTGGCAACAGGTTTTAAAATAATCTAAATAGTATATGTAACTTAAAAACCATTGTTGCCATTTTTTATATTTGGTCCCATATTGATTTAGCGGCCATTTAAAAATGGCCGCCAGTTTATATTTCGCCGTACGTTAATAACTGTTTCATCTAGAGAAATAATTGTGGTATGTGGATATCTGTTCTGTGGGACAAGGATTTCTAGTAAACCATTTTTGGAATTTTCCGGCTTTCACGTCCGCCATATTAAAAGATGGCGGTCGTCAATACAAATGTCACAATATCTCAAAAGCTACATCACATTGAGCAGTAATGTTGATGACATTGGATAGCTTTTTGCATAGCGATATACACCAATGTACATTTGACCTTCATTAATATTCATATATCCGCCATTTTTTAAGATGGCGTCCGGATTAGCCATTTACCCTTAAGAACCCTTGATATCTTAAGAACTGCGTAATCTAGAGCCAAAAAATTGATGCCAATATGTAAGGTTTTTAGATATGACTATTGTAATTGTATTACTTTTAGTAATCTTTATTGACTTTCAGATATCCGCCATTTTGTAATATCCGCCATTTTATAAGATGGCAATATTGAACTATTTAACATTTACCGACGGACTAATATGACAATATGACCACTGATGGATACTCATAGCTTTGTAAAGTGTATAATGAAATTTTCACCACAGAACCTGGTCAGGCATGCAAGGTAAACTATTTTGCATCTGTACTCGAATAAAGCAATACAAACTGTAAATTACTGTAACGCTTTAAATACAAAGAAATATGTTTACGAACAGACCGCGATATGCAGGAATTTGCAACATGAGTTGCCATTACAAAAATTTTAATATTATCTTTCAACATGTGTATGAACCAATAAATCACAAGATAAAATATACTTCTCTGTAACCTTTGTTAAAACAGTGAGTTTGCCTGTGGTATATGACGGCCTCATACCGACTTCCAATGCATATGCTACAAGGTGATATGTTACAAATTGTTACGTAGCCTGTATTATGTGTAAACCAATGTGTGATTTGTGCGAACCTTTTTATTAAAGAAACTGTGTTAAAAACAACTTTAAAAAAAACAATTATTAGGGGAAAACATGTCAACATTATGGCAACCTTGCTTAATGGGCGTGTTACGCACATCGTTCCGTAAGCTTCGAGGTACAAAAGACGAACACTGTGATATTGAACAACCGAAACATCGTGTGATGTGGAGGTGTATTTTCAACCTTCGCTTTTATTAAAAATAATGTTAGCCAAAAGCCTAACCGCTTAGTTGGCAATCATTAATAGTTTGTGTATGTATTACATTTCAAACCAAGGATCGCATTGCATACGAGAGAAGCGGCGCTTTAACATACCTTTACCGTTTTATGTACAAAGTCCTGTAATACTTGTGGCATACACATATGTGTAACATACCACCTTAATAATCAAAATGAATCACCGTCTTCTGAGATAATGTAACCTTAACCTGTGAAGACACATTAAACTGTTCGATTTAAACAGACATGTCTACACAGCGAGTGTGACATTCATGGAGATGATGTTCCATTGAAGTGCAAGGAAATTTAATCTAATTCGTTCTGAGCAGTTCGAAAGACTGCATACTAGAATATATTATAATTTCGTTTATATTTAACAGAACTATGTTGGTAAATACACGGTTAGGTAGTTATTTAATATTTGTGAATGAAATGTTAGATGATGAAACAAGTTTCTAGAGTGTAACTTTCACACGCTATCCATGTTATCATCTTTTGTATCCGACCGTGTTTTAATGAACCAGACGTTGTAAATATAACGTAATTTGACTGTCACTTCGGCACATTCGCTATGTAGACAACGACATATATTCATTCGTATATACATGAGGGAACTGTAGAGACGAAGTGTGTACGAAACTGCTCACTGTTTTAACTTGCAGCTTGATGACACCAACACCAACATCACGGGTGAATTCCTCATGGAGAAGGTCCTATTAAAACCAACTGTGCTTTCTTATTATAACTTTATATAGTGACTAAAATACACGAGGATAAACGACTGTTCAACGTCGATGTAGAACAATTATCTGAGTGCCCAGCGAGACTGTACTCAGACCACTCGGCCGTTGACGCATCTGTTGAAGCGAGTGTTGTAGGCTTTAGTACCACAGCAGGCGTTGTTGAAACCCTTAATTTGCAAGGTTCCGCCACAACAAATATGCGAGCTGGTGCTGTAAGCTCTAGAACCACAGCAGGCGTTGTTGAAACCTTTGATTTGCAAGGTTCCGCCACAACAAATATGCGAGCTGGTGCTGTAAGCTCTAGAACCACAGCAGGCGTTGTTGAAACCTTTGATTTGCAAGGTTCCGCCACAACAAATATGCGAGCTGGTGCTGTAAGCTCTAGAACCACAGCAGGCGTTGTTGAAACCCTTAATTTGCAAGGTTCCGCCACAACAAATATGCGAGCTGGTGCTGTAAGCTCTAGAACCACAGCAGGCGGTGTTGAAACCTTTGATTTGCAAGGTTACGCCACAACAAATATGCGAGCTGGTGCTGTAAGCTCTAGAACCACAGCAGGCGTTGTTGAAACCTTTGATTTGCAAGGTTCCGCCACAACAAATATGCGAGCTGGTGCTGTAAGCTCTAGAACCACAGCAGGCGTTGTTGAAACCCTTAATTTGCAAGGTTCCGCCACAACAAATATGCGAGCTGGTGCTGTAAGCCCTAGAACCACAGCAGGCGTTGTTAAAACCCTTAATTTGCAAGGTTCCGCCACAACAAATATGCGAGCTGGTGCTGTAAGCTCTAGAACCACAGCAGGCGTTGTTGAAACCCTTAATTTGCAAGGTTCCGCCACAACAAATTTGCGAGCTGGTGCTGTAAGCTCTAGAACCACAGCAGGCGTTATTGAAACCTTTGATTTGCAAGGTTACGCCACAACAAATGTGTGAGCTGGTGCTGAATGGTCTAGTGCCACAACAGGCGTTGTTGAAACCCCTACTTCGCACAGTTCCGCGACAACAAATATGAGACCTTGTGCTATAAGCGTGGGTCCTACAGCATAAGTTATTCAAACCCTTCGGCTGAAGCACTTTGTTGCAGCACATTTGCGTGCGGGTGTTATATGCCTTAGTTCCGCAACACGCCGTGGTAGGTCCTCGTGTGTGAATGACGCCATTGCAGTTAACTGTAGACAACAAGACCACGGTGTTAGACACCAACGTTAGAAACATTCATAGCAGTGTACAGTGTTGTATCAACAACATATGTCACATATTTTAAAATGTACCGAACTGTAACGTTGTCAGTTACGTGCTCTTGAAAGTGTAAAGGACTATATAAGTAGAATAGACACACCCATGAAACTACTGTTCTATTTGAGCGCCTTTGATCGCCGTTCAAATACGTAAGGAACAGGTAATGTTCTAAAATACATAGCCAGTTGGTAGTAAATGTACCACGAGATAAAGTAAAAATATGGTTGGTTTTAGCCCATTCACCCAACTTACAACATTCTAGTATTTGAAACGAAAACAAATGTTTGTATGTCAACAATGTTTTTCGAGGACTATTTGAAGAAAGGGACACCTTTCATGTTCCTTTTTATCGGCGTGAACATTCTTGACAAAATAATTTTTTTATCATATATGAAAGGGGAAAGAAAACTGTAGAATATACACTTTACTTGTATTCTGTTGATGTCGTCGACGTCTTCTTCTGCAAGCCTCAGCTTCGTGCAGTACGACGACAGATATCACCAACCCAAGAAGTAAGACACGTGTCACGCCTGTCCACCTATACAACAGTCACGTTGTATTGGTTTCTCATACATTGCTTTCAATTAAGAAGCTGAGCTACTCTTGTGTACGCGTCTATGCCTACGTAACTTATGCATTGCCATGCGGTGGTGACGCAACATTTAAAAAACGTTTCAGCGACAAAAGCAAAATCAGTGATTATATACGTTATAAAATACGATAAGATTGTCTGGTTATAACATATCGCAATACACACAAAACAATGTAAACAATTGATAATCTGCTAATATATAAGTATATGATGTTTTGTTTACCATTTGAACGTGTTGCAGCCGGAATCTTTCACATTGGGGATATTGTTCCGAGTTTAATAAAGTAACTAAACACAACTTGGCAGCCAGTAGACATTCAACGTGCATGTTGCAGGTATAAGAACGAAATATTAAATGAAAATAAAATACAACTAGTAGCAGGCAGATTAGTTATAAAGGCATATACACAAACACATGCGTTTTATTTCTCTTTACCAAAAGCACATAACAAATGTTGCAATAGTCCAACTTACATGATTGTTTCTCCTTGGACGATGTGACTCAGAAAGCTGAAGCAGTTGTAGCGATACGTGTCACCAACACAACATATATCGTCGCAGACGCTCTGGTTATACTGACACACGGAGATCACGTGGTGCTGGCACTACTGGGGAAAGGCGGGCAACGCGGGCAGTGTGATCCACTGGACATTCGGGTACGTCGTACACATAATTTATATCAATACATCTTAAATTTTATTAAAACAAATTGTGTGTGTGTGTGTGTGTGTGTGTGTGTGTGTGTGTGTGTGTGTGTGTGTGTGTGTGTGAGTGTGTGTGTGTGAGTGTGTGTGTGAGTGTGTGTGTGAGTGTGTGTGTATGTGGAGGCGAATGCATTTACGAGGGTAAAGGTGTGCGTCGGCAAGGACTCCATTACGTAGGGAACATGTCTATTCCCCCTGCTGTGCCGTGTATTCCGGCTAATACTGCGATGCGATGATTCGTCACAACCCTGTTGTCAGGACTATAACTGTCAAACTGCAATGACGTGACACGGCGCTGGCGAAATATCATTTATCATTTCTCACTTGTGGGAATGTTTCGGATACTCTGCATGTTTCATGCGTAGAACAAGGGATTCAATATGCGCTTTTCTTTGTGAATTTAAGTTTCACCCTTTCGGTGCCGTTCAAATTGTCAGATTTCCCCTACTTCGTGATGAATCATATTGTCGTAATTTAAGGTTAAGTATTGTAAATTGTCCAACGGGTCGTAAATGCAAGCTACTTGGACAATTGACTCTCCCATCCCGCAAGTGTTGACGACGTCCCTGAGTGAGACAGATACAAAGGGACACCGATTGATGAGCCTAATAAATAAAATTTTCGTGAATGAGTACTTTGTTTGGCAACATTTATAGCTAAGAAGGTTCGTGAAGTAGACCAAACCTTTACGTGTGTGCTTGTGTGTGTGTGTGTGTGTGTGTGTGTGTGTGTGTGTGTGCGGTGCGTGCGTGCGTGCGTGCGTGCGTGCGTGCGTGCGTGCGTGCGTGCGTGCGCGCGTGTGTGTGTGTGCGTGCGTGCGTGCGTGCGGGGTGCGTGCGTGCCGTGCGTGCGTGCGTGCGTGTGTCTGCGTGCCTGTGTGTGTGTGTGTGTTGTTGCAACACAGTGTTTATAACGTTATTTAGTGTTGGGAGGGAGAGGGAGAGGGAGAGGGAGAGGGAGAGGGAGATGGAGATGGAGATGGAGAGGGAGAGGGAGAGGGAGAGGGAGAGGGAGAGGGAGAGGGAGAGGGAGAGGGAGAGGGAGAGGGAGAGGGAGAGGGAGAGGGAGAGGGGAGGGGGGGAGAGGGAGATGTTATTCTAAATGCGACTCACTGGGCTCGCTGCTGGAGCACCGCGCTTCCCAACTCGTTATCCGCAGCGTCTGTGGCGCCGCGGCTCGGGCTTTACAATTATTATTTTAGTTTCTGCGCCCCTTGTGGCATATCGTGAACGAATTAGCTGTCGATTCGGTGTAGATGTTAGCGAAACGCGTGTTGGTGGCTATATACTACCAGACGTGCATGTTCAATGCACCATTTCAAAGACAAACATTTAAATATAATACGTTTAAATATATATATATATATATATATATATATATATATATATATATATATATATATATATATATATATATGTTTGAATGTTAGCACACAGGTCGTCAGTTACATTGAGAAGACATTATGTACTTATTTCTTACATATGCCTGTTTGCTTACTTTAGAGCATCAATCAAGGACCGCCACTGGCGTCTGTTTGTGGCCACCTGCCCCGCCTCTCTCCTGGTGTATTCCGTCTCCTTTGTTTCTTGAACCAGTGGTGTTTAAAAACAAATGTGTCAAGTTCATGACAAACTCTGCTTAATCGTCATTCTTTGCACGTCGGTTCTTCAGATTCGAAGGAGAACCAGTGAACCTTGTGTTACTGATTATGTCCCTATCCCACCTACCGCCGTTTCGAAACTTAGGCAATTTCTTCACCCCACATTTGCCTGTGTCGTTCTGAAGAGACACTAAAAGTCGGTGGTCCCTTCTGTCTGGTGTCTATGCCAGGGGAAGTAAAAAATCCCACACAGGGGGTAAATGTGTAACCTGTAGTGGACTAACAAATTCTAGAGAAGAACAACTCCTGCGTTAGCCCAAGTTTGGGCTGTCTGGAAGTAATCACCTAAGACCTAAGACCTAAGCAACAAATCAACGAATAATTTTGAAATGCATTTACGACCGTCGCTTTTATGAGAACAATGTTAGGCACAAGTAACATATCTAATACATTAAATACGCATACATAAGTACTGCCTAAATGTTTTTTTTTCTCTCAATCATTAATGTTATTTATTACGAATGCATATGAATCCACGGACCTACGAGAGAAACAACACTTTAACATACCTATACCGTGCTTTTTATTTACTGTGTAAAATACATGTTACATACGTAAAATACGTCTTCTAAAATAGTGTGACACGAGTCTGTGTGGATCACATGACTCTGTTCGATTTCAACAATCTTGTATGACTGGAAATTACATTTACTATGTATGCTTCATTAAACCAGGGTAACATTGTACGGAATAGACACTGCATAAACGTGTTTTATCATCTAACATTGCATCCAAAACGTTAAATAACTATCTAGCCGATTTGTTTAGCTTAATAAAACCTTCGGTTACACATAAAGCACATTATGATATGGCGCTGTTGCCGGTCCTTCGGATTTCACGCAACCTTTCACTCTCTGGTACGTCTCTTCAACTAAACATTAGCTCAACTTATCTGGCAAGATTTCAACCATGCAGCAATTACTCCGCAAATACTATTCTGACACATAGTCCGTCGCTGACAGACACTCATTCGTACATCTGAATGGACTGGAGGAAGGAAGTATTCAGGGACTTGCCCAAGGCTTGAAACGTGTCGTTCATTATCGAAAATGCGCTGCATTATTCGTTGCACCAGTTCGCTCTACGTTACAAATTAGTGAGTTTGAAATAAAGCAAACATTAAAACCACCTGTGCTGCCTAACTATGCCTTTGTGCACCGAATAACATATAAGGGGATTACTTAATTATAAACTCGATGTAGACCAACAACCCGGCGACGTAGCACCCTCTGAATGGTCCAGACATCCTACTAGAGCGCAGTTAGATCACTTGGCCGTCAACGCATCTGTTGACGCGAGTGTAATAGGCCTGAGTGCCACAGCAGGCGTTGTTTTGTCCCTTATTTTGCAAGGTATCGTCACAACACATTTGCCAGGTAGTGCTATAGGGACTAGTATCACAGCAGGCGTTGTTGTGTAAACCCTTACTATGCAGGGATCCGCGACAGCAAATTTGCAAGTTGGTGCTGTATGCTGTAGTGCTACAACAGGCGTTGTTTGAACTCTTACTTTGCAAGGTCCCGCCACAACACATGTGCGAATCTGTGCTGTAGGCTCTATTGCCACAACAGACCTTGTTGAGACCTCTACTTTGCAGGGATCCGCCACAACACATGTGTGAATTTGTGCTGTAGCCGCTTGTGCCACAGCAGGCGTTATTGAAACCCCTACTTTGCAGAGATCCGCCGCAACAGAGTTGCGATTTGGTGCTGTAGGCGACAGCACCACAGCAGGCGTTGTTGAGACTCCTACTTCGCACGAATCCGCCACAACACATTTGCGAGAACGTATTATAGGCTCTCTTGCCACAACAAGCATTGTTAAGACCCTTACTTTGCAAGTTGTAGCCGTTACAACACATGCGCGATGATGTACTATAGGCTACAGTGCCACAGCAGGCGTTGTTCAAGCCCTTACTCTGCAAGGATCCGCGACAACAGATGTGAGACCTTGTGTCATAAGGCATAGTGCCACAGCACGCGTTGTTCAAACCCTTACTTTTCAAAGACAAGTTACAACATATCTGAGAGTTGGTGTTGTATGCTGTAAAACCACAGCATGCATTAGTCAAACCCCTACTTCGCAAAACTCCTAAACAACACCTTTGAGAGTAGGTGCTGAAGGCCTTAATGCCACAGCAGGCGTTGTTCAAACCCTTACTTTGCAACGCTCCACGACAGCACATTTGCGCGCTGGTGCTGTAGGCCCTAGTGCCACAGCAGGCAGTATTTAAACCCCTACTTTGAACAGATCCGTCGCAACAAATTTGCGAGCTAGTGCTATAGGCTCTATTTCCACAGCAGGCATTGCTTAAATACCTCCTTTGGACAGATCCGCGACAACAGATTTGAGAAGAAGTTCTATACGCTTTAGTTCCACAGCAAGCGTTGTTCGAGCCCCTCATCTGAAGCACTTTGTTGCAACACATTTCATCCCGGACGTTGTAAGCTTTGGTGCCGCAGCACGCGTTGTTTAGTCCCGTCGCTTGGACAACTCTGTAGCAGCACATCTGCGTGCGATGGTCATACACGTCACGTCCGCAGCAGTGCGTGTTGGGGCCTCGGGTGTGGACGACGCCGTCGCAGGTTACTGTAGATAACGAGAGCAACGTGTGAGACACTTACTCTGAAAGTGGTTATGAAGCTATATAGTTTTGTATCACCAACGCATGTTAAATATCAGTTTGTAATTAATAGTTAATTGTAATGTTGTCAGGTAAGGGCTTATGAATGGTCTATATGCTGATATATTGACATAACTAGATTACATTAACCTGTCAAACTGCTGGTCTACGTTAGCACCAGTTGGTTGCTGTTCAAATAAGTAAGTAAAAAGAATCGTTTTTCTTTGAATAAAATGCATAGTTGGTAGGAATATATACCACGTGATCGATTGCACGTAGAGTAGAGATGGCGGCAGACATGCGCATACACCTAAACACACAATACACAGGAGACATTTCGACTGACAACGAACCATGGTGTTTGTTTTTGACAAAGCATATTTCTGACTGGACAAGTGATATTACGTGCCTAAGGTAACCGAATTTGGTCAAAGTGATTACATTTTAGTACTTGATAAGCAAACAGTTTATATGCC